>BJBW01007207.1:0-113746 GCA_004320125.1 Scolopax mira
GATGTAGTGCTGGGAGGTATGGTTTAGTGATGGTGATCCTCATTTTTTGTTGTGTGTGTGTCTATTTTTGTCAGTTAGGTTGACGGTTGGACAAGATGATCTTTAAGGTCCCTTCCAACCTAGAAGATTCTGTGATTCTGTGATGCCCGGGGTTAGACTCATGGGGGGCAGGAACGGACAATGCAGCACGCCTGGCACTGCCTGCTCCGTGGCAGAAGTTAGAAAGTCCAGAGGAATCCAGTAGGAGACTGAAGGAGGAGAAAGGACGACGGCAGTGTCTCATGGTTGAGGTATTCAAAAGCCCTGAGAGGAACTGGACTCAGTCCCTGGCGCCAGACTATCTGTGAGATGTTAGACAAATAAGTTCGCTTTTCTGAAGAGGCCAAGTGTGTATCAGGCTGCCAGCAGCTGAGCGACACATTCGGAATGCTGGAGGTGGCTGTGCAGAACTGCTGTAGCAGCAGCAGGCAGTGTCGGGGGGTGCTAGGCTGGGGAGCACCGGTAGCTCACGGGGTGACTCTGACTCCCTGAGTGAGCTCATTGTGAAAAGGGCAAGTGTATGGTGACAGGAACATGTCCTTTCTCCTAGTTCCCCAAGTGCCAGGGAGGTGAATTCACATTTTTCATAGATGCAGAGAAATGTCAAGTGAAATAAAGCCCTCTGTCTTGGAGAAGACCAAGCTGTGGGGGTTTGCTTAGCCTCAAAGTCAAGGTTGAAAGAGGACAGTGGTGCACAGCAACGTGAGCAGCAGTGTGGGAGAGAGGTAATCAAGCCATGGACAATACTGGCATAAAAACAGATTTTGTACATGAGCAATGAATCACTTCAGCCTGGAAGCTGGAAAAAGGTTGTTGGTTGTAGGTTTTTGGTTTTTTTTATCTATGAGAATAGCGTGGCAGGAAGGAAGGGGAAAAAAAAAGACAATTCATTTTAAAAGACAGCTCCATTAATTTAGAAATAGGAAAGAAGTGATACGGTAGACAACCATGTAATGGCAAGATATGAAGCTGTGTGGTCCAGGAGCCCTATGATTTGTGTACTGAAGGGCTGAAGTCTCCTGAAAAAATCAGCTTTAATGTATGAAAAGACCTGAGCCCTGGTTTTAAAGATGCTTTTTATATTTTGTTTTGTGCTCTGAGAAAGCGAAACAATGCTGACCTTCATGGAAATGTTAAATAATTTGTTTTGAAGTACTCTGCAATAAGTTAATGTCTCATAACATTTCCTAGGAGGAAATCTGGTTATTTTGTCTTTGCCTCGATTTGAACAAAACATATTGCAGCCATACAATAAATCAAGAAGAGAACAAACCCCACATCATTAAGTCCATAATTTTTGCCCTGTTTTGGGTTGTTTTTTTTTTAAAGATGGGACATGAGGGTAAAGGAAAGGTGACACATATTTGTGTAAGCAAATTCTGTGTGTGGGTTCACTTGCAGTGCGTAGAAATTCCATCTGTGTGGGCACACGTAGGGTGTGGGGCTGCACAGCCCGAGCACTGCCCTACCTGTGGATGGGCTGTCTTTAATGTTTTGCCATAGATCTGTGAAGTAATTATCACCTTGTTTATTTATGCCCAGGCGTGAAACAGCATTAGTTTCAGGTGTGCTCTGGATAGCATTTAAAGTGCAGCAAAGATGTAAGTACATTTGCTAAAATGAGAAAGGAAAGGGCTGTAGGAGATCAGGCCAAGTGCAGCAGATAGAAGTTTCGGAAATCCTTCCTCAGCTTTTCACAGTCACTTCAGCAGGTGCTTGAGAAGGGATGACTTGGGGGGGTGGGGGGTGTCCCCTGCCTTTTATTTTCTAAAATCACTTTAAGAAACAATGAGTGATACCTAGATTTATCTCCATCAGATTTAAAGACAAGAGGGTAGGGCATTTGCCACCTGCCCCAAGCTGTTCTTAAAATAGGTAAGGATGGAGACCTTGTCCTCCAGAGGTCATTTACTCCAGTACATCCACTGTTACAAAGCGCTCTCTACCATCTGTTTGAATCATCTCTTCAGTTCAAGCCTGTCACTTCTCTGTGAAAACTGCTTGCTACCATTTCTCTGTGATAACTTGGTTTTACCACAAGCATGTAATTATATGGTTCTTTTTTACGCAACACCACCACATAAACCCCCCTCTAATCAGCTTTCAAGCCTATTAGTTTCCAGTTTGGGTCTCAATTATACAATTCTTGTTTTGATAAAGCATTTCATTTAGGTAAAGTCGGTCATATTGAGCAACTTCCTCACTCCACCTGACTCAAGCTCCAGAACCATTCCCGGTTCTGCCTTAATGCCACCAGATCAGATCACCAGATAAATATTTTAGTCATTTATATAACCTTACTTTCTTGCACAAAGAGATGCTGTTGCGTGCCTGAAACTTGGTCTTGGCCGTTGGCAAAGGGGTTTATTTCTCAGATGTGGGAACTGATAGAAAGTATCAGACCCAGCGGAGCTGCTGCTTTCTGATTGAGTGAATGCTGGTTAAACTCTGCAGCAAACGAGGAGTCACTTTTTGGTATGAATTAATTTCATTTTTGCACCTTAAATTGTGAAGTGGAAACCCTATCTTCCCCGTTGATTCACAGTAAATTCTTAGTAAAATATTTGTGTGTGTTGGCTCTTCTAACAACTAAGAACTAATTCAGATTGGAGGCATCTAGCCAATATTTCTGAAACTTTGCTGCTTAATGGGAAAGGAAATAAAATCTTGACAGGTGATACAGGTTACGTGCAGCTGCCTTGATATTTCTGCACTGGAGAATGTCCATCCTGCTGCTTCTAGATCTCCACTGCAGGTTAACCTGTTGCTTCTAAACTGGGAACGTAACCTTGAAGGTAACAGCTAATCAGCAGTTCTAAGACTGAGTTAACTCAGTTTATTTCTAAACTGACTTTCAGGTTACTTGGAGCTGGCAAATCGTGCCTGGTCGTGCTCATACCTACAGCTCCACAGATTCTTGCAGGAGGAATTCCAGTTCCAAGACACTGAGCTCCTCAGGGCTGGCCCTGGAGCTCTCCTCAGCAGGTGGAGGCAGAGAGTGAAACCGCTTTACTGGCTACAGAGCAGGTGGGTGATGCCCCATCCTCATGGCAAAAAATCCACCTTTCTGAAGAGTTAGGCTGTGCCTTTAATAAAGTTTATTTTAAAAATCATGACTATTGCATGGGAGAGGAAGGTCCAAGATAAAGGGGAGAGAAGTCTCTTGTGATCTGTTACAGAACAGCTAGAATAATTTTGAGGTAGACATTTAATTAATACAACTTTTTCATCTTCTAAGGATCCTTTGATCTGGGGAATGCAGCAGCAGCATAGGGCCCTACAGAATAATTCCCCAGACTTATTTCTGAATGTCTGCAGGGCTTTATTTCTGCTCTGCTCATTAAATGTTTGTTCCAATATTGCGTGGTTTTAAATCAGTAAAGGTAAAAACTATCTAGGGAAGGTGATAGCTACTCCTTAAACTAAATCAGCTGTAGTACTAGAAGCATCTGTCAGTAGTAATTTGAATACCTGTAATAGCATAAGTGCAATTACTACACAGCAAAATTTACATCCTTAGGACAGTCAGGTTTTGTAATAACTGCGAAAAGATAAAATTAGGTTGATCACTGTAATGAAGTGCTTTCATACATGCACGGTATCACTGTCCAAAGAAAATGTTAACATCTACAAGAAAAAAAAATGCACATCCATCTTTGCAAATTTTCTTGAATAGAAGCCTAGGATGGACCACCTTTCTTTTTAGAACCTTTTTTGGTTTTTTTCCTTACTGCTGCCTCTGCCCCACACAGCTGTGGTATCTTTGTTGAAGCATGCAGCTATTGACAGCTTTTAGTCACTGGAAGGTAGTTTTGTTTCCATTCGATGGTATTCCTTTTGCCTCCCTTTCTAAATATCAATCACCCGTGTAAATCATGTTTTTTCCTGTTTATTTTTGCAGTAGGTTTTTACCCACGTGGGTGTCATTCATGCCTGAGGAGACTTTCTCCCATGGTCCATTAAACAAAACTGCTCCTGCACCCTGGGCTCCCCTCCCTTTCACTGCCTTAAACTGCTCAATGCTGCCACTTCTCTGGGGTCAAAACCCAAATTCTTCCTGTTGGCTGAAAAGCCTGACCCACAGATACATACAGTTGAAATCCCACTCTTCTGAAAACCCAGCCAGCATGGTGCTTCTCGAGGTCTGGATAGCAAGGGACCCTGGTGGGAGCAAGACAAACTCACTGGTATAAATAGGAGAGAAGCAATTTTCATCTACAGGGTAGCATGGTGAGAGCTGGGGAGTGACTAAGCACGGAGAAGAGCTCTCTCCTCTCTTCTCTTTACTATCAAGACTAAAAGCACTGCCAGAAAGATGAGGTTGGAGTTTCTAGAGAAAGACAAGCACGGTTTAGTACTGTGGTTTAGTATGGTTTAGACAATATCACACCATAACCCAAGTTTCTGTCTACAGTTGGGGCATGTGTTTAATTACTCATCCTTTCTGGAATAAAGCATGTTTTTAAGATAGCTGTATTCTTACCTCAGGTTATACTTCCCTTTTTCAGATTGTATATAATAATTTAGCATTTAAATACTATTTCTTGTCCCATAACAAGAGAGGGGACTTGGTTGTGTTTAAGATTTTTAATAGAGATTAATTTGATAATTTTATTTCATTGATCAGATGGCTCAGAACATGTAGTGTAGATAGATAAAGTCACATTTTCAAGCTTTACACTACACAAAACTGAAGGTAAGCTGTCACTTTTTTTTTTCTTTAAAAAAAAAAAAGGAAAGAAAACAGTTCCTAACTTCATAAACACATTTGGCTTATGTTACTTCAAGTGCTTTGCAGAAATCACTTGTCTTGGAGGGTGGATTAATTTAGCAGGAATGATTTTTAGTTTGTGAACCCACTCTTGATTAGGGAAAAGAGGAGGTAAATGGATTAACAAAATTCAGTTGCTTTGAGAATATTGAACTCAGTCGTATCACAGGTGTGTTAATCTTGGAACAGAAGCTATGTTAGATTGATAAACACTTAAACATCCTTTATTGATTATATTTAAGAATACACAGAATGGCTGGGGGAAGGAAAGACAACGTGCAGAAAGTCTGTAGCTCTTCAATAGCTCTGTAGTTTAATTCTGATCACGATCTCCTATCATTATTTCCCCTTCTTCCTTGTTTGATCCAGTTCAAATATTCAGCTGAAAATTTACTGTGTACCCTTAAAAAGCTTATTTTTAGAAAGAAGCTCCCATGTATCCAAGGAAAACATTGCAAAAGCAAAAAGAGAGTGGTTTATTTGGATTCAACAAGAAGAAGAAGAAGTTGAAAACAAGTAGGCTTAACAGCATCAATTTTTGGGCCTCCAGAAAAAAAAGGGGTTCTGTAGCTGCAGGCAGGAAGTGACAGTAATTTTCTTAGAGCTCGGTTTTCCAAGACAGGACTCGGTGATGTTGAAGTGTCCCTTTTGCATTGAATAACAGTTCTGAACTCCACAACTTACCTGATTGCAAGCTTTCACATCTTCCCACGGATGCTAAAACCTACTCATTGCTGTAAAACCCATTATCTTCTCCCTCACAGGCTCCCTGCAGAGCTTCCCTTCTTCTCCACCGCAGGACAAACCTCAGCGCAGGGGACAGTTTGCTGCCCCTGAAGGCAGAGAGAGGCACCCCTGCTGCCTCCTCAGCCAGCACACGCTTTGCATCTACAGAAACCATAGTGAACCAGCAAAGTCACACTCCCAGGTGCAGGGCAGACATGCTCTTCAGCCAAACTTTCCGCCTGCAAAGGATCAAGAACTACTTCTTCCTGAAACAACTTCCAGTCTCTTTAAAACCCCATTGTTGAATGGACAACAAGTACAGTCAAAAATGCTGCAGCTCCTAACGGACTGAAGACACTGCTTCCAGTTACTTCTAAGGAAGTGAAAGAAGAATAGCGTAAATTGGGCTTCACCTCCTTCAGCTGGAACTGTAATATTTCATGATTTGCTGACTCCGTGGACGACACTGCCATCAAAAAATGAAGAAGTGATTCACTGCATGCAAAGTACAGCAAAACCCTCTGATTGCGTCACTGGGAAGAGAAAGACCATTCCTGCTCAGAAAAGGTCACGCTGTGAGCAGAAGCTTTGCCAAGGATTTCATAAGCTACCAAGAAGTGTCCATTTATTCAGTATTCTTACAGAAAAAGTGCAAGGTGTGAGGGAAATATTTATCCTGAGGTGTGAGTTTTCATTATGCTGGAAACAAATCCCAGTGCTAACTGGTCACTGCAGTAACAAATCCATCAATTTGCATGCAACTAGTGTGGCTTTGGTGTAAAATGAGTCATTTGGTGTAAAATAAGACGATGCAAGATAGATAAAACTGTGGGCTAGGATCTTACACTGGAATTGCCATTCTGCATAGGCTCCACCTCTCAAAGATGTCCACGCATGGCTGCTTTGGACAATGCTAATGAGCAGCTTCTGCACTGAACCCTCAGCTCCCCAGCCTGGGGTCTGTGCTGGTACAGCAGAGGGCTTAACACAAGGCACCCATCTCCAGCATTTTTCTCTTATTGAAGAACTCAGTTTAACTCACTCTGTGTGTGTACGTGAGAAAAAAACAACCAGTCCCTCACAGCAGTGGTACCTGCCTCGGGCCACACCGAGGGGAAGCAATGTAAGGAAACACATGTCTTTAATCCTCCTCCAGCTCCTCGAGGTGTTGCTCAGGGAGTGCCCGAGGCAGAAGTTGGGTTTGGATTGTGTGGAACTGCTATCCATGCCCCTGGTCTGAGCTGAAGGGCTGACTTTTGAACCTGTTGATAAGTTTTTGAACAGCAAGTTTCACTATTTGCTTAGGGTAACAACACTGCCTCTGGTTTTGATTTGCTGCCTGATGTCAGCTGGTACCTTCTCATTTGTTTTAGTAACACCATCCCTTGTTCTCCTTTGCCATACCATTTTTAGTTTTACAAAACTGTATCAGATGTTCCTTTGCCATCTCTTCTGCTCAGGTGAAACAACAACATACTCATCACATGAAAATTAAACTGTGCTTCTGGCTACCTCTTTGCCCTGCTCTGTGCCTTTTCAGGTTTTTTTAATGTCCTTTCAAAGATGACCAAAGCTACATGGGATGCTGATAGCAGGGACACATGGGGGATTTATAGAACAACAGAAGGCTTGTGATTTTGACTTCAGTTCCCAACATTGTTTGTCTTTTTAATTGTTCCTGCTGTCTTCTGAACAGAACCAGGATCATTCCAAGCTCTTTCTTACAAGGAAACAGCTATTTTACAGACTGTTCCACTTCTATAGCTGGAGGTGCTTTTCACTAATGTTACCCCACATTTTACAGTCAACCTTGGGTTCCATGATCCTGTGTAAATGAATATTCCATGTTTTTCCACTTTTTTACTCCCTTCTCCAGATCCAGCAGCACAAACCTCTGGATGACGTTGCTAGCAACTCCTGTCCATTATGAAAACTGATAAAAAGATAGGAAACACAACCAAGAATAAATGCTCAGTTATTAATCCTGATAGATTCCTTTTCTTACAGTGATAAAACAAGATTTCTTGCAACTTTCCAAATATCATCTTATAAAATGAAGTATCTCATCCAGACATCCTTTGTCTGCATGACCATTTACTCTTTCTAGGAACATATTTAGAAGTTTTAACTCCTATCACTGCCATATTGATGTGAATATATATTTTATTTCTCCATCTAATAATGTTTACTTTTAGTCGTAGCTTGTAGCCCCTGTTGAAATAAAAGGATATTTGAGCAACTGTTGGATACTCCCAGTTGGAAATCATTAATTACATTTTAAGGAAGGGAACCCCAAATCAGTTCTACACTGTGAGAAGAGGGCCGAGTTGCTAGCTTTACCTTGAGGAAAGACCTGCCAGTATCAGCCCTTTTCACTTCTGAGCTGAAATATGGAATTTATATGTCAAGCCACAGTAAGTCTTACACTACTGTTAATCAAATAAGAAGAGATGACATTTTTCTGTCTTGACCACAGATGACAAAACATAATTATTTGTTCTAGTGCAGCTAACGGTATAACTCCATGTAAAACAACAAACTCCACAAAAGCTAACAACACTGCATGTTTCCCACTTCCCAGTGGCTCCAAGGTCCACGTGAAGAAGGGAGCACTACGAAGAAATGGAAAGATGAAGTACTTTCCAGACCTAAACCAGTGACACCATCTTCATACCTAACCTGTGACTTGTTGACAGAGCAGAAGCTCCAAGCAGCACTAGCGTTCCTTCAGTTAAGAAAGCGTGGATAAAGCCTTAATCAACAGGCTCAAACAAGGCTGAAATTACTGCAGTATCTTGTCCACATCATTGAATGTTTAGCTAAGTATGTACACAAATCAGCCAGTGGCAGAAAGCCCAGTAGGTGTTTCTATCCCCCCTCCTCCACTACTACCATTCCCACAACATGGAGAGCTTTCACAATTTTTTCTCTCTTCCCCACCCACTGTCGTAGTTAAACGATAATCCCTTGCCACTTAACCTCATTAGGACGCTGAGCTCCCAAACAAGGGCTCAGAGGACCTGCACAACATCCTTGCATTTGCTGCTTGAGACCAAAAAACCCAAGCCCTGACACTGCAGAGAGTTGTCTTTCTTAAATCCTCATGCCTTCAACTGCAAATATTGGAAAGGTGGTTGTTGCTGTAGCGATCAAGGCCATGAAGGGGGTGTATCAGGGGATACAACAGCATATTCCAGTTCTACTAAACCTCTGCTTCTGGTAATTCAGCGTTGTTAAAGACATTTGGTGCAGTAGCACCCAATTCCTTGCACACATGACATAAACACTATCTTTAGCAAGGATAGGACTTAATACACGTTGTGGCCCACCCCCAGCTTGACCATATGACAACACACAGGCTTTAGGTGCTGTGATAACAAGGGAACAGAAGTTACCAACAGTTCTGGACAGACAGACCTTTGCTATCTACCATAGCAGTCTTAGCACAGTGCAATAAGCTTTGGATGCCTAGTCTGGTTTTATGTTTGAAGTAACCTTGAGACATCTCCTGCAACCTTCCCAATCTGTTCCTGTCTCAAATGAGAAGAGAGTAAGAGCTCTGAGGATGGCAGACTGATGGAAATCAGGCAAAACGCTGCTTCTTATTTTGTGCTTTACGAACAGATCAGAACTAATACATAGAAAGCCCGTGGCACGCATCCTATAGCTGCAAAGGAAAGGCCCAGCAGCCTGTCTTCCTTAAAGGAAGGAAGCAAATCTGAGACATTCCGACATGGTTCACATTCTCCCTGCTCCACCGAAACCAGCTATGGGTCACATCCCTTCTTTCATTTCCGATATCCCAAACTAAAACCAGACAAACTTACCTCAAGTGACCCTGCGTGCTGGAACTGTTATTTCACAACGATTATTACTAGTTACGATCCAGAAGAGTATCTTTTGGTGTTCTGCTTTCTGCCATGAATCTGTGTCAACATCGAGGCATTCAGCCAGGCAATTCAGGACTAAAATTTAGAATCAGACAGTGGATGATAACCTCCTTGATTAAACTAAAACCTGGCAATAAAATTCATTAATGTGTTATAACAGGGTTCTGCATGACCTACTTCTCCCTGCCTCTCTAATAACAACTTCAGAGGCTTCACTAGTTTTAAAAAAATGAATCCAATTCTGCTTCTCATAGCCTAAAGTTAAGTTTTTTTAACATCGCAACAAAACCCTTTTAAGTTGAGCATTCACTTTCTCTGAGGGAATGCAAATCTGTTTTTTCCAAATGAAAGTGGAAAAGTGACCTTTCAGTGCAGTATTTCAAATTATTACTATCTAATTAACCAAATTTGCATAAACTAGCAATGTAGCATAGCTTTGACACTGTGCTCAGGCACAAAAATTCAGTCTGACTATTCTGTCCCCACCCTTCTCCCTTTGTAAAATACACATCAAATATGTTTATACGGGATACTTTCAAGCTCCAAAATGTTAAAAAATGCAGGAAACTAGAAAAAACATTATGCTAACAAAAGCTGACTAACCCAAATGTTTTTAATTTCCCTAGGACAAGGACTGCCACTCCTTTGTGTGCACCAGTATAAATCCTTTCTGGCTCTGTACTAATCTCCACCAACCTGGGAGGGACACTGGCTTTATCCACACCAGCATAACCAGGTATTAAAAAAGCCAGGGCTTCTCTCTGTCCCTGCTGACACCTTTCTACACCACCTAGTTTCCTGATGTGGACAGTACAGACAACCAATGAAGTCCTTTATTCTGGTATAAATTATGAGCTTTCTTTCCCATTTAAGTTTCAGTCCCTAAATAAAGCTTCAAACCCAATGGCATTTTGGAGGCCTGCAAATACACGTAGGGTGGAGCAAAATAGATTCTGATCAAAAAGGTAGCATAGGATAAAGGTGTTCAAACCTCATCCACCTTTGGATGCTAAATAAAAGCATCCAAACCAGACAGATCATTTTATTTCCTTGAAAATCTGAACTGTTTCTAGTACTTTATCACAGCTGTTAAATCTCCATACCAAAAGCTTGTATAAATTGCAGGCATCAAATTAAGATATGGAATTTCATTCAAGTCTGCAACACAAGATTCAAATTTGATTGGCCAAACACTTACAGCCTATATGTATGTATGCACGTGTTGTAAGGCACCTCCATATTTATCAGACTAATGTTACCCTAGAACTACTTTCAAAATTACTAAAGGCTTTTTAGATTCAAGAAAACGTAGTAATCATGTGAGATTATATTTTTTTATAATTGTTCAGTTACTTGCCTTGCTCTGGAGCAGAAGCAAGACAGTGCTTCTCTGTGAAATACTTTGATTTTGTGATCAATTAGGACATTGGCAAAAGTTTAATTACTTTTGCATTATCCCATTGCCCTTGTTTTAGGATAGGGTACGCCTGAGCCCACATAACTTCTCAGCATTTAGGACTGCAAGATTAAGAGTAGGAGTTGTTTACGGTGCTGTTCCCACAGTAAAGCTGCCTGTTTAAGCCATTTCCTGGCTTTGTAATTCACTGTTTCCTCCCCACTTTCCTTCTCTTTCACTTTGGAGGCTGATCTCTACTGGAAGTTATTTTTTAGAAGGGCACTCCCAAGAATCCCAGGCCAAGAAGTATCTGTGGTTTCTCACTGCACAGTATTAAACTCTCCTCCCCAAACTTGGGAAGTGACACCCTTCTGCACTGCCAAGAAGGTCTGCAGGGGCTGCTTCTTACAAAGAGCGTTTTTCAATCTAGGGACATTTAAAATTGCTATTTTACACACTTTTCTCTCAGGAATGTGTTCAGGCAGCTCTGCCCTACTTTCTGTGACTCTGATTAAGATTGAGGTATTATATGCCCCAAACTGGCTACGTATGGACAGCTTTCCTGCCGGAAGGTCTGTGCCTCCTGGTCACGGTTTATCCTCCCTTGCTTCTATGTTTCAGCAGGCCATGAGTTCAGCATTTTGGAGAGGAATACTCCCTGCTGATGCATCTGTAAGTTCTCTGGTTTCTCCCCGCAAAAAGGTCCTCCCCTCACCCACATCTTAAAGAAAAGCACATGAAGTTGAGGCTTCTGGTTACTCAAATTCCATTCCCACACTTGTGCAGAAACAGAGACCATGTCTGCCAAGGCTGAGGTCAAGCGTGTTATTCCTCTGAGCTACTTCAAACAGAGTTAAAAGAAACACTGAACCTTTCTTTGAAAAGCATATGAAGCCTATTAGTTTCCAGGGTTTTACTGTTCAGAATCAGAATCAAAGAAGCTCCTCTGACCAATACTGTTAGAAGACAGGCTGCAATTCAAGCTAAATTGAACTTGCAACAAGAAGGACCATGCTTTCCATGCCAATCCACAAATTATCTCTCTGATTATAAAGATTAAAAGCCACATGATCTGGCCTCCAAGTTTCTAGAAGCTGCTCATGCTATCTATTGAGGTTGCTAGACTTCCAACTGTGAGGAAGTTCCCTCCTTCCCTTCCCCTGGGAGTGAAACATAGTAGTTATAATATTAGTAATAGACAACATCATTTTAACCTTTACTACTCGCTTGCTGCAGATCAGCTCTTTGGAATTTCAGCCAAAAAAAAAAAAAAAGAGGTTTGTTGTTTTTTTTTTTGCTGGTCCTTTCATAGGTCAAAAAATTTGCATCCTTGGAATAGGGCCAGACTTGGTCAAGTACTAAGTATGCGATACTTTGTGCTTGTTCAGCCTTTATCAGGAAAGGTACCTTCCCCTGCATAGCAGACATAGAACACACAGCATGAGCACACACCTGTCACAGCGTGTGGTAACTCCTTTCTGATAACTTGAGATAAGAACCCCCCAGAGCTCGTGCTGAAGCCAATGGAAGCAGCGCCCCGAACGCCCCTCATCAAAAGCACCCTGAAAAAAATCCAGTGTTACTCCCATGTTTGTAGTGAGGCAGCTCTCAACAGGCACAGGACCTGCTCGTACCTACTCGACTTTAACTGATAAACCGCCTCTAATCCCAGGGAAATTCAGAGAATTTGCTCTTCTGCAAAAAACATGTGCAGTGTTGTACAGGTGACTCAAAGCACAATCATTTCTCACACATGCATAAGAAAAACAAAAACGCCAGTTATTAATTTTTTGTGTTCTTCCAAATTCTGTAAATTAAAATGTAATTACCTCCATAAACTGCAAAGATGAATACACAGCAGTGGTTAGATAACTTCTTAATTTGTTTAAATATTATGTTTGTGTACTGCTTGTGGGTTGCTGTGGCCTTTAACACAAGTAAATTGGAAAGATTTGCTTGTGTGGGAATTTGAGAAACTGCAGAGCAGTCTCGCCTTGTTGTCAGTATTCTCTTCTATAGAATCACAGAATGGTTTGGGTTGGAAGGGACCTTAAAGATCATCTGATTACAAGCCCCCTGCCATGGGCAGGGACACCTCCCACTAGAGCAGGTTGCTCAAAGCCCCATCCAGCCTGGCCTTGAACACTTCCAAGGATGGGGCATCCACAACTTCCCTGGGAAACCTGTTCCAGTGTCTCACCACCCTCACTGTAAACAATCTAATCTAAATCTCCCCCCCCTCCAATTTAAAACCATCACCCCTTGTCCTATCGCTACACTCCCTGAGAAGAAGTCCCTCCCCATCTCTCCTGTAGGCTCCCTTCAGATACTGAAAGGCTGCCATAAGGTCCCCCTGGAGCCTTCTCTTCTCCAGGCTGAACAACCCCAGCTCTCTCAGCCTGTCCTCCTAGGAGAGGTGCTCCAGCCCTCTGGTCATTTTCATGGCCCTCCACTGGACTCATTCCAAGAGGTCCATGTCCTTCCTGTGTTGAGGACATTCCTGTGTATGAAACACTGAAATAAGATTAGGGACTTCTTTTTGCCATTATGCAGGGCCTAAAGTTAGCAGATTCCTTGGCAACTTCAGGTAAAGATTTTCAGCAGTAAGTTGATGACGCAGCAAGCAAAAAAAACAAAGGAGAAATCACTCAGCCCCCAGTACCAGGGCAGCCCCATCAGCTGCAACATCCTAATCTAGTATAACGACACTTCTTTCAGTGAAGATCATCATCTTACAGATATTCTTTTTCAATTTGAAGAGGATATCACTATGAGTCAATTGCAGTTTGTTACAGTCTGTGTTGTTTATTCAGAACCTCACACCAAGTTTATAAGAAAATGTATATCTGCTGGTATAGTTTGGTCAAGTTCTTGCCAGCTCAGGATCTTACTGGAAAGGAATAGAAAATATTAAATTATTCCTTCAGAAGGGGATACATAAGTGTTTCAGGACAAGGAAGTGTTGGCCTTTTTTGGTTTTCCCACTTTTTCAGTAAAGGAAGCCCTTGGGAATTTGGTACAAGGATCAGTGTCAAGAGTAAGAAGAGGCTAGAAGTCCAATTTTAGAAGAAGGGTTAAAATGAAAAATAGATGCAACAATTAATTTTATTCCTTGTTTTTTGTAATACATAAATAAAAATCAGGCTTGTGTATATGGGCCTCTCCTCACCACACTGGTTAAGCATTTTAGTATTTTCTGAATGTTACATTATTACATTCCTCACCTCTCACCAAGGATCCGGGAAGTTTGGCTGCTCTTTCACAGCCACATTTTGGACTTATTGGTGGACTTCATTCAATTGTGTATTTTTGCTACAGGAATTAAAAACACAGACCAAGAAGCATCTGCACAGGGATGGTTTATTGATGTTTTCAAGAGATTCAATCTTCCTGAGGAAGCTAATGAAACAGAAATTCTACTTCCAAAATCTGTACCTGATCTTTCTTCCAGAGAACAGATCTCTCTCTGCATAAGGCTCTGTTTTTCAGCCCACGTGATTTGTTAAGCCTCAGCTTCAAGCTTCATGTAGAGATGTACCTCACTGTATCAAGTCCATTTATTTTGGGTAAGTTTCACTGTCTCCATGCCAAATTTGGTTCATATGATTCAGCTAATAATTCCTAATTGTTGTAGAAGTCTCAAGTCCTCACTCAGCATTGACAGCATAGGTCCCAAAGACTTGTCCAAAATTAATACAATTGCTTTTGTAATTTAGGTGGAAGCTACTTTTTCTACTTTCGGAGCACTTAAACAACATTTAAAAAAATCCCAAGCCATGTAAACAGTGTATATAGCACGGACATCATTATTTGCTTTGTCTTCCATGAAAGGAGAGGAGAACTGAGCTGTTCTGCTCAGAGATCTTCATCGGGGTTTCTTACTTGTCACCACGTAAAAACAGAGCTCAGACTGTATTGATCTTTCAGTTTTCCCACAAAAAGCTACTGGTTTCCTCATGTCTCTTTTCTTAATAATGTCAGACAGTCAATGCAGATCAATGCCCTTTACAAATTGACATGGAGGGACAGACAAGGAGGTAGATCACTCATTAGAGAAGACGTTTGAAAGAAAGCAGACTAGACAACACAGCTGCAATGTTTCTCTGCAGCAGTAAGTTCCTGTACTGAAGTTAGCCCGTTAAGTTTAATACTTAAGGAAAAACAGAGTGGGTATTTACTCACACACAATTTTATGGGAGGAACAACTGAAATGGAAGCAAGAAAACCACACTGTTTAGACAAACTGGTATTACAACACATTAGCGGGCCACAGAACTGTTTTAAAAAAAAATAAACCTTTTGAGACATGAGAATGAAATCACGTTTCAGCATGCTTTGAATAGCTGAACTGCTCTTCGAAGCCTAGGTTTTTCAGCTAGTGGCAGGGACAATGACACCTCCTCATATGGAAATTAAAAAGCACTTAGCAATAAGTTCAAGCTAGCCTAGGTGTAAGTGGGCTAAATACTAGGCAAAGATTTTTCCCTTTTCACATTTAAGATGATACTACAGTTCATCACTTCTGAAGCTTATATGTGGTCGTGCAATGCCCCACTGAACTTTCACATCTACTCTGCAAAAGGGAACAAGAGTAAACACCTCTCTTTTAGGACAGTCACAAATGGTAAAGCCAGTAGTATTTGTTTGTCTGTTTAATTAGATGTTTGCTGTTTATCACACACAAGAACTGTAAGCAGAGTCCATGGATTCTTCTGAGCAATATGAAACCTCATGGTTCCATGCAAGTTCAATACTGCCTCTCTCTTTCTCTCCTCTCATCTTTTCCCCCTCCTCTTCTTACCTGCTGTTTTCTCCAGCCCAAGATACATTTCCAGCTACCTTCATCCGATTTTAAGAACCTTAAGGGAGAGAAAGTTTTACTTCATGACTTCTACCCAAGAGCACCTGGCTCTGGGCTTGTGTCGGGTCAGGTACATCACAGACCACAAAAAGATGGATGTTTTTCTTTTGAGGCACTATAAGTTAGGCTAATAGCAATAGTCAAGTTGCCCAAAGCTAAAAGGGACAAGTGGGTCCCATTGCCTTCACAGGCACGTGGCCAGTGAAGAAATCTTCTTTTCCCTTTTTCTTCCTGAAATACATTAAGTACAGCTCAGAGTAACAGATTCCCCACAAAGTCTTGCATTCATGCACCTGTAGTCCTAATGTACACTGTCCCCTTTTACTTTATAGTTTCCTCAGCCTCACAAGAGAAGTTAACATAACAGGTCTCTCCACATTCAGATACACACAAATCCTTTTTTTATCTCATAATAATGACCGTATTTTGTCTTCCACATTTCCAAGTTAAGCCCAGACAAGCTCAGGTCTACAACAACCTATGACAGGTTTTCATGTACCTCTCTTCAGAGAGAGGTGCTGCAGCTGAACAGGACCATTGCAGCATGCTAGTTATACTTGGATTCAATATGCAGTTGAGAAGAGGAGAAGGACCAGTTTTCTCATTCATCTACTTTCAGACATTTAGAAAACCCCACTGTCAGCATCTTGAGTAAAAAAAAAAAAAAACAGGTGACATCTTCAGACCTTAGTAAAACCACTTACACACATTAATTTGTTTAAATAAACATCCCCACCTCAAGTGACACAGTGGCCTGCAGCCTTCCTTGATCCATCCACAGAGCAAAGAGTTATTTTTTACTGAGTCAGTAATCATGCATTGTCTTCCAGAGGAAATACAAGCCGGGTACCCCTGCTTGTAACTTCATGATCTGCTGCTCCCAAATCACGTTCCAGTGCTTCCTCTGAACTACTTTTTGTTCTCCTGCCATCAAGGCTAGTGGTCGCTGTATGGGGGCCAGAAGAACCATTTGCAGTTATTGTTGTATCACCGTATGTCACAGTGAGGTCACCATCATTCAGAATAAAATCAGAATCCTCTTCTCTAAGCTGTTCTTGATTCTGGAAAAAAAAAAAAAAAAAAAAATCTTTGTATAGTGCACAATAGCCTTTGCAAAGAAGGTAACCACAGAAGAGTTTACCTACGTGTCAATACAGAAGCAGTAAGAGGTAAAAATCCACCTTAAGAAGTGTTAAAAATATCCTCAAATCCAGTGTGTGCAAATCAGCTTACTGCTCCCTGTGTAACTACTGCTGTGTGGAGAGATGAGGGGGAGCTGAATCCAAGAACTAGATTGTGAAACAGGTAACTAGGGATTTAATAGCACTGGAAGTTTACCAGAAGTAGGGGAGAGATGAGGTGGGTTTGGCACAACAATTTAGAAGGCAGTACAGGAAAAAGACTGGAGACCAAGCACAGTTAAGTCACTCCAGATACAAAGTCAAGTTACTAATTGGTCAAGTTATTCAGTAAAAGACTCATGCAAACTGATAAGAACTCATTAGGTCCAAATCCTTTATAATCAAGGTTTCCTCAACAAATTTGTTACAGATCAAAAACTAACTGCACTCTTAAACTATTTGCTTGCTCTTACCTGGTACTAAACAGCTAATTACTTGATCTAGTTTTTAGGAATGTTCCTAAGCCATAAAAGTACAAAAGTGCTTGCTTCATAGTTTTATAGCTCATTCTGATATGTTTTGCTTTCAAAATCATTAAGAAAGCACCTCACAAAACCCTGTGAATTTATTTTGGCAGAGATGGGATTAAACATATAGTTGGAGACTAGAAATTGCTGAAGTTTAACAAAAAAATGTATCTACCTTGCCTTTGCAGCATAATACAACAGCAAGCAATTGTACCAAGTTTCACTCCTGTTTAACATGCTCTTGGTAAAAGGCAAAACAGCTGAATTGGTCAGAATGAAGCTTCCTTATATCTGAAGAAAATCCTATCAGTGCTATAGCTTGCTTTCTTGCAACTGAAACTAGTTATTTCCCCACGTGAATAGCTCCACACTGCTTAGCAAGAGCTGAAATCCAAGTGTGCGTATCGCTGTTCTCCTCAGTAGGCTGGACTTCAATCAGGTTACATTCTCAAAATACATGATTTTCTTCTACTTTGCCAAAGGAAGGAGGCCACAGGCTACTCGAGACAAGATCTCTGTGATCAGCCTGACCAGAAAACCCTCTCTGTACTGCAGAATAGGAGTTCAGAGCACTTGGGACTGAAAATGCTGATTAACCTGTCCACGATGAAAAATGCAGTGCCTGGCTTAATAAAACTTCCTGGGAAAGCTTCCTGTCATTATTTCAGAATGATAATCATCCAAAAATAAAGCAGCAGAAGCCTCTGGACGATACAGAATGTTTTACTAATGAGTATTGGAAGAGGTGTCAGGAGTTTACCAAAACTAAGGAAAGAAATGGTGCAGTTCAGTGTCAGGTGAAAGACAAGCCCTACATAGACTGAATGTTAATTTCTCAGAACCCTTGTGGCATCCAAATTTATCATGGCTTATTAGAGACAGGGTTAGTGATAGACAGCACTATTCTCAAGGAGGAAATACAGTTTAGGACACTTGCTTTCTTTGATTGCAAAGAAATCCCTGAACTGCTGTCCTATCTTAAAAAGGAAAAAAAAAAAAAAAGGCAGAAATTAAAGGGTTCAGCTACAGTTGGCAGAAACAGCCTTTACAAGCTTTCCATTGCAAGAAAGTGACAGTGTCCCTGAAGGACAAGACCAAGATGATTTAAAAAGGTACTCAAAATAATTGGCTGATTAATAAAATTTTATATCCCTATATATTATGTTTTTGAAGAAGAGACATTCAAATAAAGATGAGAAGCAGGAAAATGAGCAAGAAGCAGCCTATTTGTGACTGTCGACTGGTTATGTTTTCAGAAGTGGAAGAAGCTGAGAAGCTTTATCACAAGTTGCTGCCTTTCAGGGTGCCTGCCCTTGGAGAAGCACCAAGGAGGGGTTGGCAGGGCCAACAGCGCACCAGGAGCTGTTGTGATGCTGGGGCCATGCATGAAGTGGCTGCTGCAGGCTCCCAAAGTGTATCCACAAGGCTATTTAACAGCAAATCCTTGCAGCCGCCTGCCAGATAAGAAACTGGTAAGAACACACACTATGCTTGAGCTTCCCCAAAAGGCTGAAATGCTGTTGGAAGCACGATACTGAAAGGAGAGGGCCACGGGCTGTACACTCTATGGCAAGTCCTAACTCGGTCATTGCTGGTTTGTTGCAAGCTATACTTACATGTACGTGTAAACGTGATCAGTTCCAGAGAAAACACTGAGCTTTCTCTCAACACAGTGAGCAAACATTGCCTTGTGCGAGCCAAGTTCCACTTATTTATTTCACTTCTGAATAGCACTGCAAGCAGCAGGCAATTCATTTCATATATTTCCCCAGAGAACATCCATGAACAATCCCATGTGGTATACGGCTTTGCTATGTTTGCAAGCAAGGAGGATGGGTGAATAAACCTACTGTGCTTCATGCAGCATGAACAATTCTTTCAAGACAGACAGGAAACGTATCCAAGTAGATCCCTAGAGACTTGAAATTCTTCCAAGAATAACCCTAAACTGGCCTCTGCAATCCCCTGTAGTTCTGTAGGAGTAGCTTCGATTCACTCAAAAAAGCATAGGTCTGAACTTCACTACTTAAAACGACAAAGTAGCATGGCTATGTTCCTAACTACAGAATCCTACCAAAGGCTGAATTTTATTTTGATGTGCTGCCTGACCATAACCCTGAGGGACCTCACTGTCCCCTCGGTGGTAAAATCTACTCATGCTCCTCGGAACGCATGCCTGGAGATGTTAAAGCTTATTTAGAGTTAGTGCTTACAAAGCCAGTCCTTTGTGCCTCCTCAGGCAGTGCAGAGAGAGGCCTGCGCAGACCAGGCCGCACTCAGGAAGTGCTGGGGCAGTCCCCATGGACGCTGCTGGGGCCAGAGGCAGCGCAGGCGTCACGGGTGACACAACTCCACAAGGAGTTACTTACCTTGTGGCTCCAACACAAAAGCCATCAAGTAGCATGCATGCAAAATATGTTACAAATTTAGTCTGATGCTCTTCATGGAGTTTCTCTGTTTCTCAGCTGAGTTCAAATTCATCAAGGATACTAAACAATTTCTGATATGAAGCTGGAACTGGTTGAACAGTTTTCTTACCGATTTTGGGAGTTACCTCCTCCAAGACTTATATAAACTACAAACGAAGTTTCCTTACTGGGTTTGCATATTTAGAAAAATAACTCAATTCCCTCTACTTTCATACCAAGTTGTCACACCATGTATGGTGGAAGAACTAAACTTTCAAATAAAAAGAAAAATAATGGGCGGGATAGTGTTTAGGACAAAATACACCCCTGAACAAACAAGCAAAAGAAAAAAAGAAATCCCCAGGAGTGCTTGCTTCATCAGGAAAAGCAGGTGACAACACAGATGCTTCTTCCAAATGGGATAAAAAGGTTAATGAAACAGAGAATTACTAAAAGTTTCAAAAGATATGTCAATGAGGAAGACAAAAAAAAGTTACCTACATTAGTTAGGGATAAATTGGAAAGCCCTGACAAATGGCTATGCACTGAAGATAACACCAGGAGAGAAAAATAGCAGTGAATTTGTGAAAAGTATCATTTTGAACACTACCTACAGCAGTCTTTCATGCCTTTAAGTTCCAACTTGGACTTTTTTTGGGTGGTAAACACTGAATGGCGAGCCTAGTGGTATAGTCAATGGGAGAACATCAGCAAGGAAGAGTAACAACAACTCTGGGAAAAAATTCACTGTACCTTTCCCCTGCATGCTGACTCAGGACCTTACACGTACACCATGCAAATTCAAGCTTAGAGGACATGATCTCATACTTGGGAACAGGTCGTAGGAGGCAATAAGATTAGTTGACTTTCAAAATTTGAAACCCCTCTTTGGCATCTAATTAAAGATAGGAATTCCCACTCACAGAAGTGAAAATGAATTCCAAGTAAGGTTGTAATAAATCCAGAAGAGAAAAAAAATAACAACATCAAAAAAAAAGCTGAAAACAACCCACAAATGTACAGTTAGTATAGCCACACACTTGTATGCTTTCTTCTCTATGCAGGTGTCATAACCGCTCAGACAGACACCTGAATGAGAACTAGGATTTACTACTTTTTTGAAACATTTTTTCCAGCTATATTGCATTCTGTTGAGTATTTACAGACATTTTTTTCTTGTTAAATTCAAAGACCTCAGTCTTTAATTCTCTCAGATGTACCATTCATTTTTCCTAGAAATACCTCCCAAAAGTATCCTGCTATTCCAAGCAGTTTCTGTCCCCTCAAAGACATGGCTCTCCCAGTTGCTTCACCTGAACATAACATGGACACAAAAAGAATCCTCAGCTTTTTAGCCAGTAATAAAAATCATTTAGTCAAGTTCTGTAGCAAAGCCAGCCATGCAAAGAAATGAAAAGCAACACAGCAACTGCAGAGTTCAGAAACCTTGAAAAGAAACTAGAAATAAAATCTTAAAACTATATCCTTTCCTAAGACTAACACAGCAATGCACTGAAACAGGAACAAGAAGAGACAACAGAACGTGAAAGTTGTGCATGATACACCTTATCAAAGCGTGCAGCCTTGTAAGAGCTTTCAATGATGACGTTTACATCCCAAGAAGGGGAGCGTGTGTGCGTGTCACAGAGTCAATCCGGTTAAAGAATAAGTTTTCACATTTGGTAGTAGCTAATAATGAGGAGTAAAGAGAGAATATGAGCCCACCTGTTGGAGAAAATGAAAACCAAAGCTGGCATGTTCATTCCAGTTAGATTCTCAGTTACTGGGTAACTAATCTTGTAAGATCACACATAGATAGACACACAGGCAACACACAAGTAGGCTAATTGGTCGGATGGATGCCTCCCAAGCCTAGATCTGTTTTAAGATCCCCAGTAGCATTGCAAAGATGGGAACAAGGCCAATTTCTTGCATTACTAATAGCTTCAAATAGGCAAGCAGACATTTAAAATTTCTTTGAAACGTTACTATCAGGTAAAAGTAAGATGCTGATGATAGCAGGGAAGAAATGCAGGGAAGCATTTTGAAGTTGCTAGTGGAATTCATAACTTTCTAGGAAAAGATTAACAGAAATTTGGTCTGAGACTGCTTGAGCATGGCAGAGGCATTACCATTCCAGAGAACCTGCAAGATCCCACATAAGCGCTATGGTTTTATTTACAAATGGCTCATAAAAAGCTGTAGATTTCAGAAGCATGGTAAAGATAGGAGTGACACGTATTGGGATCCTGCAAGAGTAACAGGAGAATGAAGCATTAATTATTGCGAGATGTAGCTGTGAAGACAGCAGAGTGACCTGCTGCACTGAGATAAGTAACTGATTAGCAGTTTCTGAATTGTGATCTCAAATTTCACAGGGGAAACAACGAAGGGAAGCTCTACCAGATTTCTTACTGGCATGGGTAAGGGTGTCAAGGTCTTCTCTGAAGGAGACCTAAACACAATGTTAGCAGTAACAGGAAAGGACTGATGGGAAGGGACTTAATATTTTGAAGTGATTCACTACATTTGTTTATTGACTAGGCCTGGAATTTTCCAACATCCTTAAGTGTTGGTTTTTTTTTTTTTTAAACTCATTTGTCAATAAGATCATCTCCCATTTCTCCTAACAGAAGCTGTTGCTTCAGGGGAGAGTATCTTTAAATCTTCTCTGCCCAGGAAAACCAGCACTTTCTTGCAGTATGTGCATCATACCTACCTTTTCTCCTAAAGAGAGAAAAACTGGTTTGCTGAAGTTAAACAAATGCATTTTAAAAAACAAAACAAAACAAAACAGAAGTATTGAGTTATTCTACTTACATCATAAACCTGGGGGCTTGTCAGGCAGTGGGCTATCAGGCCACACCAGCTGGGTAGGGTTGTGGTTAACGGAGGGCCACTGTGAGTGAGAATTGGTTTTAAATAACTTAAGTAGTTAAGGAAAACACATTAGTGCTCGAAAAACACTACTGAAAATAAAAAGACAATTGTACATAAATGTTGTTCTGCCTTTAATCTATGTGCTGCTCAATAATTGTATATAAACATCCATTGAAAAAAATATGCATTTGTAAACAAATAAAAGAAAAGCATCTCCCCCCAACATTTTTGTGTCGATCCTGTTGAGGGCAGGTTTTTTTACCCATTCATTTTTTTACTGCAGAGAGAACTAGCTACCTCTCAGAGATACAAGCAGTTGCCGTATTTCCAGCTCTTGGGCTCTCTGGAGCCAAAAGCAGCGAGAAGAGGTCCAAGGGTGTTGCTGCTCTGCAGATGGGAGCAAGGTGTTGAGGTTGCAAGTCAGAGGTAACAAGGTGACTCACCTATGTGGCTTAACACAGAGAAATAAAGAAATCCAACATCCTCTGCACAATGCAGCCACCCGAATTAGTCCATTGTTAGCTGGTGACTGAGCCACAGAGATGGAACCAGAGATCTTATTCTGGTAAGGCTCAAAGGCATCTCTGCAGTCTACACACTTACCACACAGAGCCTCAGAAAGGCAAGAGCCACACGAACACAGCATTGAAGGAAAGCATCTGCCTGGGCAATGTTACCAGGATGACATTAAGGGGGCTCGTGGGTGTGAAAGGAAGGTGTCTTTACACCTCTCCTCATAGATCTGCCCCCAGGTAAATCCATATTTGTTCAGGCTAATGCTCCAGACTGATGACAAGCCTGAGGAAATGCTCAGGAGTCAAAAAAGGTGTCCCCGCTACAGAGCAGCATCCTGGTCTTGACTGGCACAGGAACAGAGCTCAGGAGGAAAAGTTAAGACTTCCAAACATTGTCTGAAATCAGGACCAGCAGGTTTTTTGGGGTTTTTTTGTGTGGTTTTTTTTCGGTGGTTGATTATTATTTTTTTCAGTTTCTGTGATTACATGTAAATATATATCATGGGTATTCTACTTTCTCAGGCCTCTAATCAGAGAGAGAATCAAGTCCTTTTGTGAAATACAACACTCCCTGTTGCTCTCAACAGATCAGGTGCTTGGAGGAAAGGAGGAGTTAAAAATAAAGGGCTGTTTTAGCGAAGATGTACCCCTCCCCTTTAGCAGAGCCTGGCGTAGCATGTTTCCTTGAGCATATAATGATGTGATTATGCCACTGCAGAGTTATATTTCCTCCTTCCCACTCACAGTGTGGCTACACCCAGTCCTGGAAAGAAATAAACTCTCCCTCCTTGCACTAACTTACCAGCCTGTCTGGTGCCCTGTGGCAGACAGGCACACAGTTTTGGGTCATAACAAACCAACCCAGTAAGAGACATCTGGTACTTCAAAGTTGCAGTTTTCTTGATGTTTAACAATTGTGGGTGAACCCAGAGAACAGCCCATGACACTAAATGAACTCTGTGTTCCACAGGAATGAAGTTCCCAGTTTCCCATCCACGCAGAGCTCTGCGGGCAATAGCCAGCCTTGGAACACACTGCCAAGTGCATCTTACTTACATCTTCTCCAAGTGCAGTTCCATTGCAAAGGGTGAATTTGGAGAGAATCTGCCTTCCTGCCCACAAACCAAGTGGGTGCGTCAGCAAAAAGTATTTGGACATTGCCACGGCTATAGAGGTGACAATTCCAAAGATCATGCTTTCCGTGCAATTTAAGCCCACTCAGACAATGTTTATCTAAATACCTCCTTGCAACTAGAAGAACAGAATTTTTACCTCTAAGATACAATAAGAAAGTTCTGCCTCTGGGTATCAGTCTCCTTAGCACAAACTTGACAGAAACCTTCCCTAAAGATTGCTAGTCACCACTGAAAAAGCAAGTGCACCATCAGCATCCTTTAAGTTTCGCTAATTAAGCTGTAATTTTCACCTAGCACTCCCCCCCCACCCTTGCTGCAGCTGCTGGGAACTGCACTTGTGCCAGCATCAGCCAAGGGGGAAGTCAGCATTGCCAGCTACTCCTTTTTTTTTTTTTTTTTTTCATCAGGCACATCCCTTCTGTAAAGGCAGGGGAAGAGGACAGGCTCTGCTTCCTTCTTAAAAAGACAAAAAAGAAGCAGTCAGCCACAGCCAGATCTTCTGTGCTCTTACTACAGAAGTTCTGTTGTTCGGTTTGGTTTTTTAAATAATAGAAACTGACCTCCTTACACTTTGACACCAGCCACTACAACTCAAAGAGGGTTAACCTGAACTTACTAAGATTTATGATTTTTTTAAACTAGCACATAACACTCCCGTCTGGCCTTAGGCCCAATACCACTGCATCTGAAAGCATCAGTCACAAACAGTTTTTATCCTGAACACGCAGGTGTTATTAGGATCTGAATGATTTCAACACTATCCCTGGGTGGGAAGTCTTGCTGCACAAGGCATGGAAGGAAATTACTGTGCTCCAACCAGGCCAATGATCTCCCATCAATCAAGGGTCAAGACCCCACTTCTCAGACACAAGCTTCAACAAGATTAAGGCCCTGTCACAGGTATTTACTTATATTTTACTGCCTTAGAAATTACTAGGAATCAAGAAGCAAAGCTTCTTTGAATTTCTGCGTATGAGATTATCTTTGCCATTTTCCACTAAGTGAGTATAAGCTCTTAAGGAGGGAGGCACCTGTATGATCTACTGATTAAGAATATGCTAAATAGATTTATTCATAAATAAGTATGAAGACAGGACAGCTACACAAAAATAGTTCAAAAGATTAAATAAGGCTTTCTAAATAGTATAATAGCAGCTTCAGAAAGTTCATGCAGTACTATATAGAGACAAGGACACTCTTTGCCTTGACACCCATAAGGGTGGTGAAGGGAATCAGCTGGATCACATGAAAATTTTTCTAGTTCCGTTCCAGAACCTCCTTTTTGGACCCATTACTGATACAGGACTTCATCACAGAAACAGATGACTCTTCAGAGCAATGAGTCAGGGCACAGATGTATACAATGAGCTAGAAAACTAGTTTGTGCTATGAGCATCAGTGAAGATAACAGATTAGTGGAATATCAGATCTGAAACGGTTAGTTGGCTGTCTTATTGTTTGGGAAGGAACTTCAGCTCCTAGAACTGACTGGTTTCTGTTCTGCAGGGTGCAAGGGTGACATACCATGCACTAGAGAAAGGAAAGGTCCATCTTCTGAGTCAGCGAGTTCAAGCTTCAGTTCTATTCCTTGAACCTGTCAAACACTTGATCTTTCTCTTGTTTGACTCTCAAGTGGTTAAGGCTACATATGGCTACATGGAAAGGAAGAGGCAAACATTTCATCCCTGTGTCTTCTTTTCAAAAGGATACTTATGGTCAAAGCTATACCATAGCCTGAAGAGCCAAGCACTTTCCTGCTTTGTCCTGTTCCTTTTTTCAGAATCTGGGCCATCCTAAAAATAAGATAAAAACATATTTGATTATTTCAGGCAGAAAAAAAACCAACCAACCAACTCATACATTCCAATGATTCAGATTACAGTGTCCTGTCCAAAAAAAAAAAAAAAAAGACAAAATATTTCAATACTCTGCTTGGACTGCAGAAGAAAGCTGAGGTTGCTTTCCCTAGAAAGACAGAAATGATTGCAGAGAAGCAGCAAGCTCTCTCTGCATTGCCCTCAAGTTGTTTTAACGAGCCCTCTACCACCAGGTTCCCTTGAGCCAAAAAGCTTATTACACAATCAATGTAGTAATGGATATAGAAATAAGTATAAAAGTGACAAATAAGCCTCATTGATGTCTCGTCCCCATCCCCCTCCCCAAATAAATGAACTGGAATAATCCAGACTGATTCCTATCTATCGCTTTATTGGTTTCCTTAACTCTAGGTCTATTTAATGTTCTTTCCTTAAGCCTATGGCTTCCTTGGAAGAACAAGGGAATTTACCGTATCTGATAAACTCTCACAAGCCTGATGAAATATATCACACTTAAAAGAAACATGCTTAACAGGGAATCTATATAAAAATCATAACTGAGGAAAGTCATGCAAATATCATAAGTGCTAACAGTGTTAAATATAATGCCTTTACTGCTGTACTGCAAAGCCACCCCAGCAGCTGGGCTGCAGCTGCGTTTGTTTTCACTTTTGTAACTGTTTGGGTTTTTGGGTAGTTTGGTTTTGTTTTTTCTTTTGGCCAGAGGCCAAAGTTAAACACAGGAAAACAGATGAAGTGAGAATGCCTTGTGTGAATCATCCCCCAAAACTACTGGAAAAGGACAAGACAGGATTGCCCTGTGTAATTCTGATATGCAAAAAAAAAAAATTTAAAAAAAATCCGTGATCCACCATGAGTTAAAGCTTAGTACATTTTCACTCCGTCCCCATCCCAAATGATATATTTTCTTTAACTGTGACACATTGCTAATCTTGGCTTGGTGAAAAAAAGAGGAATCCAAAGGGAACTGACTAATGGACTCCATTAGGAATGCAATGCACAGTTAAAGAGGGAAACAAATGGGTAAGTGCTTTATGTTTACATGGGAAAAAAGCAAACAAGATATTTCCACCCAGACACTGAATGAGAAGAGAATACCCATGCCCTGTTTCCTACTAAAGCAATTCCTCAAAAACTGACAAGCTCAGGCTGAACTGGCCAAAGCCACCTCACCATGATACCAACTCCTAACCTTGGCTTTATGCAGTAACCCTGGCCTTCATTGTAAAAGGTGTCTTTAAGGCCTCTGGTTGTTCCCAGACAGACACAAACCCAAGTTCACCCCTTTTTGGTACCCACACCTACCATTTCAGAATCTATTTTGTGTGCTGGACACAGGCTTCTACAAAGAACACAGAGATGCTTAATGCAGTTTCTACAATGAAAAAGATGCCTCCTGAGCCAAGTAACTCTTATCTGTACATCCTGTGACCCCCACCCACACAATCAGATGACACAAACAACTAATAGAAAAGCTGATCCCAAATACAGCAGGTATCCCATGCATGTATCCGACCAGCCCGAACACCAGCATCATACAGCCTGGGGCTTACAAAGCAGAATCCACACTCTTCCACCCTAAGGATCCTCGTCTGTCTTTGCTGTCATCCAGCTTCCTCTAGCTTCTTCCTACACAGCACCCAGTTGTGCTACTGAAGAATTAGTGTCAAGCAGTACTCTGGGAGAGTGTAAACTAAGGTCTGGACAGAAGAAGCTCCCAGTTAAACCTCTGAAAGTGTTGGGTGGTTTGTTTTTTTCCCCAGACCTTTCATTCCTCCTGTGAATTCACTCAGCTTACAAATGAGAAAAACTGAAATTTCTGTTATGAGCAAAATTCTTTTGATAGCCTTGTTTGCCAGTAGCATATTTCAGGGAAAAAAAAGTCAAGGCTTGGATTGGTACTGATGCACAGAAAGTTGCACTAAATATTCACAGCAACGGTTTGCTGAATATAAATGACAAATTGCCAGCCCAGCTTTTCCCCTCGTACAGGTGGTACGGACAAGATCCAGCTGGGTTGTGGTAGAGTATACAAGAGCTGACATCAGATTAGCTAACTTAATCTTTGATTCTAAGCAAATCCAAGGGCCAAAATTTGGTATCGACTATTGAACACAGACACCAAGAGGATTATCTCTGGGTTGGTCTTGGGGAGGAGCGTTTATCCTGTAGCACATTAAAAGCAAGCACGTTGAGTGGGTGTGGGGAAAGGAAAGCACATTGTTAAGTAGAATTAATTAGTAGATTTGGCAAGCTTTTTGATGCCTCACATATGTGCACATATACACAAAACAAATACTGCAGCATAACAGCCAATGCCACAGAATGTTTTTTGGTGGGCATTACTTGAATATTATAAATGCATTACTGACTTGACAGCTGAGAGGTTTTATCCATGCACGTAGCCTCTGAAATTCCTTATCTCAGCTACAAAAATAAGATGAGCCTAATAGAGAAGTTAGGTCATTACTTACTCCTTGTAAGACTTGAAAGCTGTCATTAGTAGGTGGAGGATCCTGATCTGGGTCAACCCCAACCCTACAGAAACATTAGGAACACAAAGCAAGTGGTGTTACTGAGGGTCGCAAATGCTATAAGTTTGGCAGAATGCATTTTAAAAGCACTTTAAGCACCCAGCAAAGCTGCATTCAGAGAGGTTATAATAGTTGGAGGAAGAGCTGTCCCTTATTCCCCTGCAGTTACTACATAGCTATAGATACGAAACTTCTTCACTCAAGCAGCAACTACTTGTAGATAAACAGCTTTAACTCCATCCTGACACCAACTTTAACTGCTTACCTTCGTTGCCAATTCTTTTAGGACTCTTGCAAATACTATTTTTGGTTTAAGAGGTGAACTGTGGGTGACATTCTTTTCAGTGGAGAACATCCCTGATGTTCATCATCATCATCTCTGACGATGCAGCGAGAAACCAGAGACTAAGGATAAACCCAACCTAAATATTTGATACAGCAAATAACTTAGCTGCCAGAGAGGACTCAGAATGGCTCAAATATATGATTTTAAGAAGCCACACACCACTCTACCAAGTTTTAATTCACGGCTTAAAGCAACAAAAATACTTTATAAAGGCTCATAATATCGATTTGCTGCAAGTTTCATTTACCTGACACAACACAGCCACAGTGAATAAACAAGAAGTCTGTCTAGTCCAGCCTCCCACCTGAGTGACAGAGAGTCTGTACCATGATATGGTGGATAATTACAGAATAATATGTTAATAAGAAACCATCTACTCGCTTTTGCATAGTTAGTGAGCATCTTATTACTGAACCATCCTGTCACATAGTGCTCCTGTCCAAGAGGGTATTTAATTCTTGTAATTATCTTCAGGTTTTTCTGGTCTGTTTGGGGGGTAGCTACTTGTTAAATTAAATCTTTCCAGTTTTAAATCCTACTCATGCCTCGATCGCTGTGCTCTCCTGTAGGCTTCCAACCTCAAGTGTTAAGTAAGAATGTTAGTCTCAAATGTATTGTGTTTCAGTCCTACCACATTGCATAATAAGCATAGGAAAATGCACGCAATAGCAAAACCATGTTGTCTGAAATGCCTAACTTCTTCATTTCCCCTCTCTTGGAAGGGACCGGGCTAGTTGAGTGTGATTTCTTTGTTATGTACACTTTGTTTCAGCTATTTCTAGCCACGGTGTTAACGCGACATCCCTGAGGTTCACCAGAAACCAACAGAACCTTGCTGGTAAGGCCATATCATTTGTGTGTCTCCAGGACAGTACCTTTGTAAGGCTAGCAGTGATCCAAACATAGTTTACCTTTCAGCACAGAAGAGGTCACAGATCAAACTAAAAGCTTCAAATAACTTGCAGGGCAGTGCTTTCTAATAGAACATTAGAAGAAGAAAAGCAGCCATTCAATTAAAGATTTACATCATCTTTTGTGGATTCACGGCCAATCTAAGGCCTTAAATCAGGGAAAAATCCAGAAGGCCGCTTTAAGCCAACCTGCAGCCGCCTCATACAGGGCGAGTGCTGACCCAGCCCTCTGCTTGGATTTTTTTCCTGGGTCCATTTTCTTTTCTCATCCCTTCCTGTTTCCACATACAGAGTCATCTTAACCCTTAGGCACATTTGGCCTGGGAATTCATTGGTACTGACTGGCTTCAAGACTAAGAACCTTCACCAGTTTAAGGGAGCACTGGACAGGCCGGGTACGGGATTATAACACATGCTAAAATAAAATGCCACACACAAGAGCTCTGAGAGGTTAGAAGGGCTTAAACACCATTGCTTACGCCATCACTAAGCAGTGAAGACATAAGAAGGTTTTTCTGCAGACAAACTAGTTACCTAATGAAACCTCATACAGAAAGCTGACAAGCAGTGTCGGGAAACCCACTCAATATGGCAATATATATGTAACAATGCACATTCCTTTATAAATACACAAAAATTAAAGAAAAAAATTATTTGTGGTTTTCCAAAGCTGCACACTGGGGGGGTTCAACACACTGTGCACAGCAACCATGCTCACGTGCAGCTGGCAATATCAACAGGGAATTCAAGAAGCTCGTTCCAGAAGATGAACATAGCTTGCATTCCCTAAATAGTTTTAACTCACACATTCATTTCACAGTACATAAGAAAAAGCAAACAATTCAGAATGTCTCAGTTTTCACTTGACTTACAAGGTTGTGCATTTGTTTTGGGGATTTTAACTGCCCTTAGGCAGGGGATGGGGGCTTAGTGAAGGACCAAAGCAGGATGACCATATTGTTCAGTGAAAAGTCATAGTACATCACAGGCCCAGTATTTGGGTTCACTATTGTGCTGAAGAGGAAAAGAAAGCTTTTCTATATTAAAATGGTTCAACTTTTAGAAAAAAAAAAATCTTACTACAAACATTTCTTTCAGTATTGAAATAGTACATTGACACAGGCTTGTCCATTTTTAGGTTTTTTTTTTCAAAGTTATTCTTCAGGTGAATTTATATTTTATTTCTAATTATTTCTTTTCTATAAAACACTTTTTTTTTTTGACATTCAGGTTTCAAAATGTGTTCCTCAGTCCATAGATTAACATAAAATACACTACCATTTTGAGTTCATGACTATTTTTTGTATCTTTCAGCCAATATGTGTGTTGCTGAAACAACTGAAACAACTTCTGTGCCTCTTATTCTTTACTCTAGCATGAATTTTAAAGGAAACTTGATTTTTTTTTTTTGTAGCAAGTCCATCTGTTTTCAGGGTATATACAGGTTATATACACTGATCTTATGACAGCAATCACCGTTTTGCAGACCCTGCCCTCAAATTTCAAAGAAAGTCTCAGCTTTATCAGCTGAAACAAAACAATACCAAACCCCAGTCAAGTCTCTCCCAACCTTCTTTACAGTGAAGAGAAGCACAGAAGACATTTAGTTTACTTAACTACTAATTAAAAGTGCAAGTAAAGCTGATGCATGTATGCCTTTTTTTTTTTCTCGTGGTTAAAAGAAAAAAACCCATCCATCTCACATCCTTAAGTACAATTAAAAAAAAGCTTCCCATAATTTAACTGTGCCGTAAAGGCTAATGTCACTTCTCATTTATTTAACCAGTTTTTAAATTAAGGAAAATTGTTACTGGATTGAGTTACTCAGCTCTCCTCGCGGAGATCAGGGGCACAGAGAGGGTAGCCTCGCTAATGACTGTGGTGTTTTGCTCAAACCCTCTAGCAGAAAGGCAGGTGAGCAAACTTGGGTTGAAAACAAGTGTTTTCTTGAAGTGTAGTCAGTGTTGTCACAGGGATTAAGAGGCACATCAGCTGCAAGACAGCCAAGGCCAGGGCAGTGCAGAAGGCAGAAAGCATCTTCGTTTTCCACTCTGTCCTTTCTGAAAGCCCATTCCAGCAATTGTGTGTGGATTCCCTGAGGACATAGAGTAGCAATTTAAATTACTCCAAAAAGGCAGATGTCAGATGAAGAACATGAGCAGTCTTTCAGCTGTAACAATGCATATATATCCCAAAATTGTTGAAAAAAAAATCCATTTAGTTCATTTGAGAGATAACTTAGTACTTCAGTACAGATAGTTACCAATACATAAAGTTCAACCATCTTTATTTCTGCCTTGGGAAGTTTACTGGAATCTGTAGACACAACCACACTACAGTAAAAACTAATCCAACTTAGTATATTGCTTCACTCCTTCCCAATTGACATACTTTTTTGTTGTTGTTTTTAAGGCATAAAAGGCACTTTAAGAGCTCTGTAATAGCAAAGGGACTATCATTGAGCACCAAAGCACTGGTTTTCTGCTCTGGCTCCTGACCTTCTTGGTCCTTATTCTACAGCTACAACTCCAGCCTCAAAGGTAGGGGAGCAGTTACTCCGATTTGATACAAACATAATCCTGTGTATAATTCCGTAATTTAAACAGCATGGTAGGGAGTGGCTGACACACAAAATGGCATACAGTGGAAAATAAATGTATGGAAAGGAATGGTAAAAAAGACAGACAGAACTACTTCAAGTTCTCCACTATGTCATTTTTAAATGGGTGGAACCATTTCTTCTGATGCTTCAAAAACCTTTCCAAGGCCCTGCAACACAGATGACAATTTACCAAAACAGAGGCTTTATTACATTTTAGCGCATGTAATTACTGTGGCAATGGCCAAGAATGACTGTAATATATAATAGTTCTCAGATTCTCTGTGCAAGTTAATGTACTGCATCTCTGGCAAACTCAGTAGTTGTCTGTGAACCTTCAAGTGTGACAATAGAATGAGAAACTTACCATTGCCCCTCCCAAACAGTATATATTTTTACATATATATGTACACACACATACACACATCCCCCTACAGATACCAGTTAGAGATTTATTTTATTTTTTCTTCTCTCTCAATCCACGTACCATCTCTAGAACCCATCAACTGCCGAATACAAGGATCCTGGTTTATCTCTACTCTTATTAGCATATAAAGAATATGATAACCCTCAGTTTTTAAAATACATCCCCAAAGAGGCTGGGCTTAATCACCTGCGATGTCCCTTCTAACCTGAACAGTTGTATAAAATAACCCCAAGAAATGCTTAAGAATACCTGTGTGATTAAGGGTCATAGGATTGCACCCATCATTTCCTGCTTTCAGGTCTTCCCAGGCCAGAGATGCTGGTTTTGTTTCATTAATTACCCATACACAGAGTTAAAGGATGGTAGTGTTTTGTGGAGGGTATTTTTTAAGCAAAAGACATGATGTGTGATTGACACTCTCCCAGCTCAGAAGAGTATAGGCTCAGAACTGAGGAACATCTACGGCACTCTGCAGAAGAGGGGAAGCAGCAGCAGCATGCCATAGTACAGAGAAAGAGCACACACTTAGTGTTACGAAGATGAAGAAAGCCAAGCACGGATTAATTTGGTATCAAGGAAAGCACGGTGTCACCTGAAATACAGCCAGCGGCTTTCACTCATCTCTTCCACCGATGGAACATGGTCACCAACTCTGGTACAGTACAAGAATGTAATGTGAGTAACAAAATGCTCATGGGATGGTAGTTTTACAGAGCTCCCTTGCAAAACAAAGCAAGCCAACAAAACAACCCCTACCCCATCATAAAAGACAAAGCATACAAGAATAAGAATGGCAGAACAATGACAAAGTGACAAAAGTAATGAAAATTAAAAATATCAGCACTTTATGATTGAGATGTCCAGTAACATTCTTCATTCATTCAGATTCAGGCTGCTGTATTCATGACAGGCCACCTCCCCTAGAAAATTCAATTCAAAGGCTCTCAAGAGGGCTGCTACACAGAGACAGAGCTGATTTAAGACAGTTGTTACACTTCGGACCTGCACATAGTCTACAAGAGAAAAACTCGTATGAGAAACTGATCTCGGGAAGCTATGCATGCATGAAAGAGTGCCTGGTTTCAGGGCAGTCCAAAACAACTGGTAACACATACTACATCACTCGGTTGGTTTAACTAACAAATAACTAACAATCTTTAATATAGTTAGTGTCCAGTCATAGCAGAGAATGTTTTCACTCCTTGCTTTGCCTTTTTCAATTGTATTTTTGAAAACAAACCACATGTTTGGTTTCTAATATTTTCCATGTAAATTCCTTAGCAGGTTGTGGGTTGTTTTTCCCCCCCCATCCTTCCGTGAAGGAATGCTGTGCGAACCCTCTACTGCGTATGTGAAATAAAAGCCCAGATGATCAGAAACCCACAGAGGCCTCACTTTACAAAGAGCAGGTGTACACACCCTGATTGCAGGCTGATATCATGACAACCCAAATATTTAAGGCCACAGCTTGCTCTGTGAAGAGCGTGCACTCATCTAATCCTTGAAGACTGAGGCAAATACCAAATTTTGGATGGATCTGTTTCAGATTCCTGGTTCAATAGCTCTTCTCCCATATCAACATACACTCCAGCTCGGGGCACTCTGCTCCAAAAGGCCAACACTGAAACAGCTCTGCATATGCAGCAAAAACTAAAATTAAAAACTGCTCAATAACTTCCCTTCTATGACTTCTTTCTCTTTGCTGTATCTTTGCCAAGATTGTGTATCGAAATTTTCCCAGATGTCTATAATGAGTGCAGCATTTTTAGAAAATTTTAGCTATTTTGGAAGAGTTCAACTGTGTCTCAGAAGAAGATAATTCCCACTATAATAATAAACAATAAATAAAAGACAATAACTAAAAAAAAAAAAACACCCTGAAATTAGGAAAAGTTGTTTCAGGCTGGTTTTAGGGTACCATTAAGTATTCTTATACTTGACCTAACCAAAATAATGACTGCTGAAACTGCCTGCCAGAGGTTGGCAGTTAAACCCATATCACCCGTGTGCTTTAGCTATATCTTAACCCAGCTCCTATGGGGTCTGGGCCTTCCCAACACTTTCTCTCTGGTGTGAAATGCTGCTTCAGAGCACAAGAACAGAGATAGGAAAGCATCTCCCGGGCTTACTTCCAGTTGTGCAAAAGAGGAGGCAACCTCTTTCCTACCAAGTGAAAAACCCAGAGGGGTGAGGCTGGAGGTTTGGAGGCTGCACTGTATCTCCATTAAGAGATATTCAAGACTGATGAGACTGGAGACTCTCAACTAGAGCCTGGGAAAGAAGGAGGAAGATTGGTGAAACTAGATCAGGAAAGATGACTGGAGAAAACAGTATGAAACAGCAGAAAAAGATATGGTGAAAGGAAACAGAGGGTAATGGGCAGTGCCCGTGTCTGTGCATCTACTCATCAAGGGCAGCAGAGAGCAGCTAGAAAACAGTGAAGGAAACAGGCTACAAAACAGAAGGATGTAACTTCCTATCAGAAATTCCCCCACTCCAGTCTGACATAACACAGGGCTAGATCCCAGCATCAACACTCGCCTCCTGTCATCACGGCCGCTGAGGCGGGGTATTCAAGAAATGCACATTTTATTGTTGGACCACCCTGGGTAAGAAAACAGAGTACAACCTGAGACTGCTACCAAGCTGTCAGTTTTACCACTGAACCAGATAGTTAGGTAGGTCTCATAACAGCTACGTGAGAGTTAGTGTTTACAGATTTCTTTTTCAGTTTTTTCATTTAAAGGGAAAAAAAAAATTAAAAATCACTAAATAGAAGTCACGTAAAAGGATTATATTTGCAAACTCAGATATAAGGCAGTAAATATCTAAGTTGACATTGTCTGTGCAACCTTTAACTTTTATGTTAGAAAGATACCTAAAATATTTTAAATTGACAGATACAATGCTTTAAGATTTAGAAAAACATTGCTAAGTATACCAGAAATTACTCCATTAAAATATAAACAAACTTCCTCATTTGAAGCAGATTATGAAGGAGAGGAAAGCATTAATCTACATGTTGCTTCATTCAACATGAGAAGAACCAGGTCAATAACCTCTGATGTAAAATGGAAAGCAGTATTTTGCATTACAAATGCTAGGACTTCCCTTTTTTCCTGTGACAGATAAATAAAACAATGTCAGCTACTTTTCTGAAAAGAGGAACTTTGCCAGTGGTTTTGCTTTACAGGGCTCTTGAGTTTGCTGAAATTGTTAAAACTTCAGACAGGAAATTGTTTCTTTGTTTTAGTCTCAAAGGATTAAACTATATTATTAATATCCAAGTCATGCTTTAGTTTCTAAGAAAAAAAAATCTACTGCTAGAAAAGGGTAACTGTATACCACTCACATGCTTGGATACATCTCACTGATAGACAGCCAAGAAATTAAAACAGATGACATCATAGCTTTAACTCCAGTTTCTGGTGTTAATTTTTAAGTTGCTTAGCATCAAGTGGCAGAAATCAAAGGCGTCTAAAAACCCCATTATTTTTTACTCCGACTTTGCTGTCACGACCTCACTTTCCCAACCAGTTAAGCAGTAAACTGAATTTTAGACTCTGCTACAAACCATAGATCCTCTGCTTAGCTGTACATCTAAGCCTGATCGGTGTACCCTGGCTCACTGGTAACACACTATCTGGAAAGGACCCTGCTCTTCTTATTACTTGAGATATTCATAACAGAGCAAAGGGAGGCAGAAGGTGTTCTGCCCTTCTCTCTCTATGGGAGAGAAGGGACCACCAGAAGTAAACAACAAAGTGTGCATCCCAATTGCTATGCAATTAATGGCATGGGCCTTTGCCTCCAAGCCACACCAAAGCCATTCTGGACCCTTGTGTAGGATCACCCCATGTGTGGATGCAACTGCCTCCCCATGAATGTAGTGGTATCAAGCCTGGCTGAAAGTCTTGGCTGGAGTCAGCTCTCTGGAGCTGTTCTACTGAAATCATGCAGGCAGAGCCTTAAATAAGACCCTTTGGTATTGACGTCTGCCTTCACTCCTCTGACTTGGGCAGTAGACATGCACCTGCAGTTCCTAGGGAAGAAGCTCAGCCCATCGCAGCCCACAGAAACTATGGAAGGGGACACCCAGAAACCCCACTGATGGGCAGACCAGTACCCACAGGATTTCAGTAAGGCCACACTGCCACACACTGACCAAGCAAGCTAGGACAGCCTAGAGGGTCTGTCAGCTTGATTGACTCTTCATTAAAGCAGGTCCTTCCCTTCTCCTCACCTCCATACTGCAGCAAGGCCAGCTACTTCATGAGGACTTCGTAATGGCTGACTGGCTTTCCATCTTCCCTTCCACAAAGGCCAAAGTCAACCAGGATACAACTGGTATGAACTTCACACTAGAGCTGGACTGCCAGGAGTCCACACAAATCCCAACATTGAAGTCCAGTAGACAAATCTCACTGGTTTCTTGTGTTTCTTCCCTTAATCTAGGAAGCAAACTATCTTTTATTTTTTAACCTCTTTTCTGCTATATAATCCTGCATGGGAGAACTACTTATTTCCAGCCTCTTGCAGTCTAACCTAATGGGTAAGTACCAAGGCTCAGAAAGTGTCCCAGGCCACTCCAGGGACAAGTCACCTACTGTACAGCCTCAGAAGCACATCAGCATTATATACTCCGCTGATGAGCAAGGCGCTGGGGCAACATCTCATCTTCATCTCCTCCTGCCTCCCTCTTCTACTGGGTAGAAAGAGATGGAAAAGAGAAGAGCAGCATATTTCTAAAATTCAGCTGGAAACTAATTTGTCTCTTTCTGAAAACTGTAAGGTCAGACCGGACTTCTTGCATTCCAGCAGAAAGGGCTCTATCACAGAAGGTACTTCATCAGCACCAAGTTTCTAATTCTCCATCAGCTGCACATGGCTGCCACCTCCTGGCACAAATCTGATTTCATGAGGTCTCAAGAAGTGCAGCTTCCCTCATCACTAGAGCAGTGACTACCAAGGCAGCTGTAGGCAGACCCATGCAGTTCTCTAGAATACTTCCTATGTAGAGTTCCCTTGTTTACATGATTTACATTTACAATTACATGATGTCCTTCCCTTAAAGTGGAAGTTAACCATTTATTTTCCATCACCCCACTGCCAAACAAATGCCAGTTCCAACTACTGCTTACAAGCAAGGATAGGTAAATCTCTCAAACTACAGTTAAACACTCAAACCTATAGTTTGGCCAGCTGCCTTTTGGTAGCTACTCCTCTGGGAACAGTATCATAGCCTTTTCAGCTGTTCTGCCCTGTTGGCAACATTAATGATTTTTGCAAGTATGGTCTACTTGAAGGGCAAGCCTAGAAAGGTTGTGATGTTAGCCCTGTCTCCCTTCAGAAACAACTCATCAGCCATGCTCATGGAGTCTCATTACTGAACCAGGTTAGTCCCGCTAAAGGATTTAAGTGCACAATTCCTCTTCACTTAGTTGTTCAGCAGCGCATCATGTCCCTTGCTGGATGACAGGGTTTGAAGGAAATATCCAGCTATGTTCCCTCAACAAAAGAGGTGCAGGCAGCAGGGCAGAAGGCTCAGGATGCCAGCACCTACGGTGAGAGCCATTAGAGTCAGGTCTGTTGACCAGAAGATGCTTTGGAATCCACTCAAGTAGCATCAGTACATTTTCTTCACCAGCCTGCACTAGCACCTTTTTCTAAAGACCAGAATGTTCTAAATACCTAGAACACCTCTAGCAAACATCAAAGTCTGTAGGAACATGCCTGATTAGCACAGTTGGTACTTGAAAAGTGAAGTTCCCACAGCACACAGTTGCGTACTGACCTGATGTTCAGCCACGAGAGCATGGGAGTTGTACCTCCACCCACAATCCACACAGTGAAAAAGACGATGAGGAGAGTTGTTGAGAACATCATTTGATGTGAGTAAGTAGCAGTATCTCGTATAGCCAGAGCAAACGCCATGGCTCCCCTGAGACCTGTGTGAAAGAACGAAATACCAGAGCTTCAGAAGTGCAACCGTGCCTATTTATGAACACTGCATCTTTCCTTGCTCCCTCCCTGCCACACAGCCACAAAGTGACAGGCAGAAGGCAGTGGGCTCCATTCCTTCAGTGTCACAAATAATTATGCCCTGGGATGAGTTAGAACACAATTTGCCCTGGTAGTTTTCTCTAACTTACAGAATCCACAAGCGCTAAGAAAAGGTGTAAATATTTCCAGAAACTAACAGGAAAGAAATGGAGAAACAAACAGCAAAACATAGTAACAAACAAATCAAGCAGCTCCCCAAATCCAAATAAAAATGCACAATTTTTCAGTTGATTCCATAACTGAGAAGCAAGTCCTTGATAAGATATTGTTGTCAGCTGCAAAAATATTTTAGTTAATATCATTCATAGGCAGACTCTATTACTTCCCCTGATTACGAAATTGCACTAGCAAGGACAAGTCATGGAATTTGGGAATCTGCAGACTTCTTTAGTAGGGGAAACGCAGGATAGTTAAGGTGGGAAGGGACCTCTAGAGGTCATCTGGTCCAACTCCCCTGCTCAACCAGGGTCACCTGGCGTAGGTTTCCCAGGAACCAAATACAGATGGCTTCTGAATGTCTCCATTGATGACATGCCACAGCCTCTCTGGGCAGCCTGTGCCACCGCTTGGACAGAATAAAACGTATTTCCAGACGTTCAGAGGGAACCTCCCTGTGTTTCAGTTTGTGCCCTGTCAATGGGCACCCCTGGAAACAGCTTATCTCCCTCTTCTTTACACTTTCTTGTGTACAGAGGCATCCATGGCACTTCTTGGGTATGCACATGTTCAGACACAGGCTCCAGGATTTACTTTACATGACAAACTTGAACAGTTATCTGTGCAACAGAAATTGTAAGGGAGCTTAAGTCAAATACTTTGCTTTCTCCAACTAAGCGAGAGAGGGCACATATAAATGCACCTCTATGTTCTCAGCAGATTCTCTGTGTATGATGTATACATCATCTCAGCTAGAAATAACCTTCTGGAAGAGATACATCCCAATTCCCCCATCCCCTTCAGATGCATTTCAAATGAAAATACTCTATTCCCAATGTGAGGTGACTGCTTGCTGCCAGCAGCTGGCATTTCAAGATGTCACTCTTCCCAGAGAAGGGACACTTTCTGTAAAGGTTGAAAGATGCAGGATGGCATGCTGCAACAACAATTAAGTCGTCTATTCAGGATGCATGGACGTGGATTACAGAAGCAGAAGGTAGTGCTATAAATTGTGTATGAGCTAAAAATCCCTTTAACAAACATTTTTGGTTTTACCTGAAAACATCATCATGTGCTGAAAGTTCCAACTGATCTTATGCCTCCTTCCCAGATTCAACAAGAAGGAGAGGGGGTAGATGTGTGCAGCTCTGCCCAAAAAGATTGCAATCTGTTCACAGCTGAGGGTTAAGGATTTCACTTTCCTGAGGTACGGACACTTGGGTATCTGGCTCTAACACGAAGCTTCTCTTTTACTGAGAGATTTACATCATGATATCAAGTGCTTTTGTTATCTCTGTCTATGTAAAACAGACTTTCACCAATTATGTTCATACAGAACTCACTGCACAGAATGCAAATTTTAACCAATATAACTTTTTTCTTTTAATACACAGTGAAATTATACCTAGTATTAAAATTATCAGTTGTACAAATGAAGACTTTACTTAAAAAATTCACACTTTAAACAGCTATCACTACCATCATTCAATTATGTGTTTCAGACCAACAGAAATGCAGTCCTATGTACAGAAGGAAAACCAAATAAGACCAGCAAGTGACCACTCTATTGCTCCTACAAAGTCAAAAATCTCCTACTGGCTAGCAAGCATTTAAGAGTTCAGAGTTACTGAGATGATAAATCCAAAAGACACTTGTCAGCACTAGAACGAAGTTCAAAAAGAGTAGTAGAAGAGTATTACGGAAATTCACGACAGAAGGTGGTAAGCTCCTTCCCTTCCTTATTGTGGTGTAAAACATCCAGTGGTTCCAGTGAAAAAGCAGAAAGCTGAATACACCCTCCACCATCTAAGGAACACTTTGGGGCAAACTAGAGTGATGTGCTGAAATGCTATAAACACCATCACAACCAAAAGACCACTAAGCATTGATGATTTGCTGCTGGGATAACAGCATTAGAAGAATTACACAGCTCTCATGGAAAACAAATTAAACCATGTAAGATCTCAAGACACCACTGGGTTGTTGCCAACAGCTGAAGTAAAGCAATACTGCAGAAGTATTGCAGAAAACTATGTCTCTAAGAAAATAAGATTTCTATTATTACTTTGTACAAAAAGCTTCATGCAATTATTACAAACAATTTTTATAGTAGTTCTTGTGAGGACTGCAGAAATCAGAAGCCATCGTGACCAATGTATGTAGAAATAATGGCTAGGATTTTGATAGTGACACTGAGGCTTTAGCTTTACCTTTGCAGTCCCTCCTTTCTCTTTCAACAGCTAACATTTTGCTCCTGCAAGGTGTTGACTCAAGGGGGCAACAGCTGTTGAGGCAAAATGTGGGTGCTAGTACTAGCTGTCTTCCTCACAAAGGTAGAAAAACACTTAAGAGGTAACAGAGTTAAGTGCAGTGGCAGAAAAAGATGTGAAAATTGTAATAAGAGATAGATGGGTATGAAGAGAAAGGAACAAAAAATATACAGAAAACAAACCCAAGATAGATAGCATTGCCTGAGACAGGACAGAAGGCCACAGCAAAGATGAAAAATTGCAATGTTTAGTACACCAGATGCAACTATTCCATTCCTGTCTTTATCTGATGGCTGCAGGGCTCTGGAGCATTTTTTAGGTCAGAAGAATGGACATGAGGAGACACTGGAAAAAAATGTATTACCGTTTCAGAAAAATATGTAAGTGGCCAAAGGAAAATAAAGACAAATGTGATCAACTCCTAAAAGCAGCACAAAAATGAGAGAAAAAGAGGAGAGAAGGAGAGACTATAAAAACATTCTGGGTTAGGCCATCTTTATATGTCTTTTCACTGTGTTTTATTCTCACTGCAGATAACTGTACTCCTGCAGCAGGCAGAAGAAAGCCAAGACTGGAACACTAGTTCCCACTGCTTCATGCACACTTTTAATTCCTTGATTGCCAGGAATAAATAAATAGGTACATAAGCTATCTCAACAGGGGCAGAGTGCAGAGAGGAATCCAGTGATACTGGGCTTACACAAGTGTGACTACTACAAAAGTTCAGGGGAATTCAAGAGCCAGGAACAATGGGAACTGGACAGCCAACACCTTTCACCACTGTGTACCCTGTACCTGCACCACAGCTTAGTTCCTTTCTCCTCCCATCATGTAAGAACTTGACCTCTACCTTTGGGCCATTGCTCAAAGATACTCTGTTTGCCCATGGTCCTCCTTATTTACTTGAAGTTTGTTTGTTTTCTTCAAGGGACCATTGGAAGATTAAAAAAAAAAAAAAATCCTGTCTAGGCCTCTAAAGTTCAAATACAAGAGCAACACAAGCACTGCTGGTTGTCAATACACAAGTCACACAGTAAAGCATATTAATTTATCTATTAAAATTATTAAAAAACTTGCTCAGGTACAGAGACAACCACTGCGTGCACAGAGGCCTTAGAGATTTGATGTGAAGGGTAACCACCACAGATTGTTCTCAAAATTCTTGTGCCTGCAAGACATGAGGAAAACCTAGGTCAGCCACTATCCTCTATTTGGTAAAGCCAACAGACACCAGAAGTTTTCAAGCACTTAATAAAGAGAAACCTCACACAAAGCAAAAAAGGATACAAAAGCTCCAATGATGAAAACTGGGCTGAATATGTGTTTCTGGAAAGTAAACAGCGCCAAACCCATATAAGAAAATATGAAGTTCTCCGCCAGGAAGTGCAATACCTCGAAGAGCTAGAGAAAACACAGCCACATGTTAATGGCCAAGCAATAAAACTGCTTTTCAAAAACAATAGTACACAGAATACTACAGCAATACAGTGTACAAAAGGTGAAAAAGTCTTGCCTGCTTAGTGCGACTTCTGGATTCCACTGACAAGTTATTGTATGTATAATGAGCCTGGGTGATGCCACAGAAGAGGACAGCCACCACACCTGTCAACAGAATCACACGTCAAGATCAGCCTGTTCCAGTGTAAGCTCAACATATTTATGCTTCTCAAGTTCTATTAAATTTATACATCGTCCTTAACCTTGAGACTTTTTGAACCTTATTTTCAACCGAGTTAGACTCTGGGTTGGAATTGGGGGAGGAGTGAGTTGGGTGTGTGAGCCAAAGCATTACTTTGAAAAGCCACACAATGAGCTGCACCTTCAATGGCATTGTACAGAACATAGAAAACCTTAAAGTGCCAACATCTTGTTTTGCATCGGAAGGTTTAAACGAGGAGGTGGAAAAAGGGCTGCTATGACACATAGGACTCCCATCTCCATATGCTTGAATCCCAAAAACTCACCAGTAAATCCACAAGCTTCTGCAAGCAAGAAAGTGCTCCAGGACATCAAGAAGAAGAGAGCCGTTTCCAGCAGGGGGAAGCAGTGCAACTTCGTAAACTTTGTCACGTTAAGTCAGTCGTTAAGGGATCAAAAAAAAAAATAAAAATCCTTCAGCTTCTCTGTACTCAGTATGGAAGAGAAGCACTTTTATGCACTAACAACCAACACTAAGTGGAAAACAAAACACTTTTAGTGCTGAAAAACATCAGCTCTATCACATCAAGGCAATAACCATGTCCTCACCTCTTTGAGGTAATATCTTTCTCAATGCCACATTTTCCTGCAAAGTTACGGCAGAGAAAGAGTCTATACCTGGCAGTTCTTTAGATTGTATGTCTTTGGTTTTTGTTTTGGGGAGTTTATTCAAAATAATTTTGGATTTGGTGTCCCACCCTATCTTTAAATAAAGCACAAAATGCATTCAGAAGCATTTAATTCACAGGGCTGTTCTTGACTACAGCATCCCTAAGATTAAGCAGATTTATCAGAATTTTTCTGCTCAGATTTGTTGACAAGTCTTTATCTGCAAGCATGGCTACTTTTGTACTTCTGAGGCAAAACAAAAAACCCTCATACAACAAAATATATTTCCTCTTCTTGTGTTGATGTGTTATAGACTAAAAGCCAACTCAAAGCAGCTCAGTCTTTCAATGGGAAGAAAAAAATAATTCATCTTCCAGAGGACAGCAAAATTTGAACGTCAAATACATACTGAATTAACAGTTTATACAGCTACTGAAGTGGAACAGATTTTAGTAGCATTAAATATAGCTCTTCGCATACTACAAAAGAGCTGTTTATGTATTTATGGATTTTGAGGAGGTAGTTTTCTTCCTCATCACTACTCTGGCAACAGGTAAACACTGACGAGCTCACTGTCCAGGACTATCCAGGTAGCCAAGAAGACTCAGTGGAAACAATCTCCTGTGGGCTATATCAAGAATATGCTGTTCACAACCAGCCACAACCAATTACAGAGGCAAACAGCTGGCAGCGTTTCAGTGGGAGCCCTGTTAGGATGAAGCAATCCCGAGGGCAGCCACCCACTCCCTACCCACAATGAGTTCTTGCTAGTGTTCTCTGATGACCTGGAGGAGGGCGAGGGCACCGAAACACATCCTCCAGCCACACCTTCGGTTGCAACCCTGCTTTGTCAGAAGGCTGCACACTAAACAAAACCCCAAACCATCCATATTTCCATGGCAGTTGATGTTACACCAAATAGAAGACTCAGCCTTTTTTTTTTTTTTTTTTAAACAGCTGCTATTCTCCACACAGTCACTTCTCCATATAAACCTAAAACTTTTGAGGAGGTATTGTCACACTGAGCGAGATTAAATTTCCCCCCTCCATTTTGTAACATCATGCTTCTGAAGCAGCAACGTCCACCAGAGCAACAACTAGAATCCATCTTTCCATAGAGCACTTGGACAATTCTACTTCAAGTTTATCCCAGTGCCTGGCTCAAGATACTCTCATAGATGCTTGGGAAACTGAGTAGTCACAGTCACTCCATAGGAGAGGAAGAGGTTGAACCTTGTTCCTCTGAAGTTAGGCAAGAGTCCTTGTCAGAACAGATTCCTCATTTCCACTCTATTCTGGCAGCTTTGTGAATCAAACTCTTTATCCCCACTGCTGTTATCATAAGTAACCACACCAAAACATTTCATTAAATCTGAAATGAAAACCTGTGCTCATCATTCTGGGGGAAAAGGGGGGTGAGATAAAGGTAAATAAAAAAATAATCTTATTTCCTAGAATAACTAACCAAATTGAAGTGTTAATTCAAATTAAATTATTTCTGTTTTCTTAACTTAAACATAAAGACAACTTTCTTTATCCCTTCAGCATGGCCTTCTGCTTAACTTCATTTCAACCATGCAGATTCTGCAATTTATAAAGAAAATGCAATGTGGTAGAGTACCCCAACTGTTATAAAAATAACCACAGACAGTGAGGCCAAGGCAACTTGCTGAAAGCCAGAACAAATCCACATATATTATCTGCATCATATTTAGAAACCAAGTATTCTATCTGGTTTTGAAGGACAACACATGACTGCATGAAACACCGTACTCATAGACAGGTAGAGTGATAGGCTATATATAGGTTTTATATACAGTTATAGGTACTTCACAGCTACAGGAATAACAGTCTATTCACTTAATTCATGACAGAAGTTATAGGTTTTAATCAGCTATGAAGAGTCAAATGCAAATTTACAGTTTGCCTCTAGAGTATTGCATTAAGTATTTTTCCCAAAGAAAATAGTCAAAATTGTATAACTGAGCAATAATTTAAGGATTTTGTCTGTTTGTTCGTTGTTTTCTTAAAAAAAAACCTCAAAAGATAACCAAAACCACCACCAAACAACCCTCAGAAGCTGCCTTCTGAACTGCCTTCCCACCCCCAACCTCATACACCCTCCTGAACACAAACGTTAGGAACAGCAAGAACCAATTGCTGCTTCAGAAGCATGATTTTACAAAATGGATCTGAATACATTTCAGCTGCAATTAGTTGCCAACCAGCAAGCCCCAAAACCCACAGCAGCAGCATTTGATCAGCTGGAACTAAGGATGGCTGGTAGCCTAAAAGCCATGAAGGATCATGGTTCTGGACCACAGTGACCGCAGAACAGTGGAACTGGAAGACCAAACATTAAAGCATCACAGAGCATCTTCCCCTTATGCCTGAAAGGTTACTATTATGCAGACATGTATCAGACAAATTCTGTACAGTGTGTATATAAGAAGACACAGTTGAGACATGATTACTTAATAATAATGAACCTGTGATTCTTCATATTGTATCATATATACCACATTCTACCCCTTTAGATCAGTTTTCAGAAACCTAGGCAGATCAAAGCAATCTGGGATGTGTACAAATATACTAGCTAGCTTAAAAGCAAATAAATTGAATTTTTTTCCTGAGAAGCATCAAGATTTCTGGAACATCAAAGGCTTAATAAGGTCTACTACCTGAGTTCAAAACAAAACTCACACAGGCTTCCAGAGAGCAGGCCAGGTCATGTCATGATGTTAACCCCGATAGAAATACAGTCTTATCCAAGACAGGGGACATCAGCTTTCCAGGTGAAAGGTTAAATGCAGGACTCTCAGAAAGAGCCCTGTGGGGTCAGAAATAGCTATTAATTATTTTGCTAACAACAGAATCAAACACCAGTTACCATATGGGATGTCTTTCAAGCCTAATAATAAAACTTTTTTTTTTTTTAAATTTCCTAAAAAGAAACAGAACTTTAGGACATGACGATTATGGGCTTCCCCTTAGCTTGCAGAATGCAGCAACATCAACTCATTTTTTTAGTGTGGCTACAGTTATATTGGAAAAAGGTGATTTCTGTGTGCACCTGTATGCCTTTCTATAGGCAAAGGTTACGTGAATACTGATCGCATCTTCACACTTAGATTAAAACAAGCTAGTGCCAATGTTGCTTTAGTAGAAAACAGGTGAGTCCTGTTAGCACCTGAATTGAGTACCTAGTCTGGAAGAATTAAACGTGAAAAAGGATATCAGAGCTGTCACAACCCCCGTCACTGCTCCCATCATGAAAGAACCACTGAATATTCCCAGGAAAACACCAACAGACTTGAAAAACGCTGCTGCGTCAAAAGCATGGGTATTTTCACCTGTTGGCTGGTAGGCAACTATAGACCTAGAAAGAAAAAAAAAAAAAAAAAGTAACACAAGGAGAAGTTAGAAGTGGCATCACAAGTTTTTTTTCTGTAACAGTAACACCAGAGAAACAGAGGGGAAAATCCCATACTGAAGGCAAATGACAAATTTGCCTTTCTGGTGTAGGTATGCATGAGGGATCCTGTCAAACGTTTGCAACGTTTATTAATCTCGTTCAAACCAAATTTAAAATAACATTTCTCAGAAAAAAAAAAAGAAAAAAACCCCAAACATTTATTTTAGACAAATCCCAAAAGCAATTAAGTAGAAATTTGTGTAGTTACTTACGAAGATAATACAATGGCAACAGCGTCATTCAACACGCTTTCCCCAAACAGAAGGGCATAGAGATCGACATCAGCATGCAGCTCATTAAATATTGCTAGCACGGTAACTGAAGAAAGAAAAGAGAAAACCCACACTGACTGACTTCAGGAACGACTCTGTGAGCCAACAGAGCAGACTTTCCTGCTTGCCTAAAGCAACAAAACCCAGAAATTTAAGTACAGGATCGAAATTAAACTGGGAAACAGAGTAGTCACGTTTATCTATAGGTAAGCAATTCCACCATCAGTTTTAGGGTAGCTCCATTAGGAGCACAGGGTTTACAGGAAAGCCCCCATGACTGAGACGCATGGGGCAGACAAAGGAATTCTACTAAAGCCCTGATATTTTTTGTAGAACATGTTCCATATAAGAGTCAATAAAAGGTTGTGCGGTTTTTGCTACTTTTGAAGACTGTATGGGTTGTTGACATAGCTTTAGCATTTCAGACATCGTATAAATGGTGCTAATAATCTTAAGTGTTCTCCAAAGCATACACCATGGCAGTAGAATATGCATTTGCACAGAATTTGAAAAGGGCAAGACTGGTAAATATTCATAACCATCCTTTCAAGAAACTTCAGTCTGAGATGAAAGATCATGATCTTCAAGATGTTCCCATATACAAGCTTCAAAAAAAAAAAATCACATGGTGATTTTTTCACATAAATCATGTGCAACCACCAGCTGTCCAGAGCTCAGCTCAGTCACAGGAGCTACTTCCCATTTTCACACAAATCACCACCAAGCACTTCAAATTAGCTGTTTTAAATGTCAAGCTTCATACTTCACCACTCCCTACCCCAGCCTCTGACACACCAGCTCTCCAGACTGACCTGTCAAACAGAAACACCTATGTGAGCCTGCTGGAATTTGAAGGATGAGTAGATTGTTTCGGAAAAAGCTCAAATTACTTTGCCAGAAGAGCATTCTTCTGCTTAAACTTACAAAACATGAAGTTCATTTGAAGGAGGAAAAAAAAAATATCCCCTCACCTAAAGAGCCTAAAAGTCTCAATATTGCTTTTAAATTATCCAATGTCCCAAGCAATATAGCTAAAGGAGGAAGTGCTGCTATCCAGACAATGTAATCATTTCATTTATTTGCAATCTTAAACTTGATGCACACTAAACAAAAACCTACTGGGGAGAAAAAAAAAAATATTTGAAGTATTTGAACAGGAAAATTACACTTTTTTCCTCTAAACAGGCCATCACATCATACCAGTCCAGCACGAAACCGAGAACGGCTTTGCACCACTCAGAATTTGCATGCATTTCAGAGAAGATCAGAGATACCAGCATAACATAACTGACAGTAAAGTGCTGTTAATACCTCCGTGCTATGCAGCCAACAATCCTAGCAATAGGATTATTTTAGAAGGTTATTAAAAAATGTTTGGCGAGCTACCTGGATCAGTGGCAGATATTATCGCTCCAAAGAGGAGGCAGTCTGTATAATAGAATTTATCAGAGAGCTGACCCACCAACTTCATTAGTTTCACAACCCCATACATGAGATTCCTGAAGAGAAAGAGGATAAAACAATCCAAGTCAAACAAGGTGGCACATTGCAGACAGGCAAAGGAAAAGCATAAGCAACAATATTTCAGGTGGGTTTGGTTATGCTACAGCTCTGTGGGACACTGCCACAGTTTAAAACTAAACTCTCAAAATTCATTTTCCCCTTTACCCTACAAGCTGAGTCAAATAATATATGATCCAGAATATATCATTTAAAACCAGTAAGCAAAGCGTGAATACTGTTCACACAACTAGTACACAGAATCTCCAGGTTATTTCCTTCTTCCACCAATAAGAACATTTTCCCCTTGCTCAAAATTCCCCTCAGTACTGCTTTTCCCCAGCACAGTACATGGGCCAAAAAGCTCCAAGCTAAGAATAGCCTTCAATGTATTTCTCTAGTGAAATTCTCTGAGAGACAAACTAAAGTCACCTATACAATTCAGGATTTCTGTATTTCAGCATATCCATGCACCAGACACAGTAATATTAGCAGCATTAGCAAGAGATTGTATGCAAGTAAACCAACGTGACTAGCTATCTCAAACTAAACGTGAGTATACATATCCATGTAAAATTACATGTATACACACACACACGCAGAGAGAGAGAGAACGTGCATGCACGTGGGCACTCAAAGGGACAGCTCACAGTTTGATTGCTACAATTCTATTACAAGTAGTGTCCACAATTCAAGTTAAAAGTCAATTACATTAGATCTAACAAAATTTTGTTTTGGATCACACCATTACACCAAAAACTCAATGCTGCTTTTTAGCATTTTGGGCTTGCCAAGTGATTCAAACTTGACAATATCATTTCAAGGGAAAATAGAAGTGGGATAAATCTCAGCAAAAGTTACATTTGCCTTTTGTCTGGAGGATATACAAATAAAATCTTCTAACAAACAAATCACAAAACTGAGCCAAGTTTTGTGACTCAACTTACACTTTTTCAACTTAAACTTTAGTACAGAAAGGAATTGATATCACAGAGTTCACTTACCCAATAATAAAACAAGAGACTGCTGTTCCTAAAAAGGCATAAGCCAAAATGGACCCCAAATTCCTGAAAAAGTGCCTCTGCATAGGAAAAAAGCTTATATGTTTATTTAAAACAAGTTACATCACCTGTTTGAAAACATACAGTACAATACTATACTTGCATTAATACACAGAAACATCCCTTCATTTCAGAAGGGCTTCCATTACTCCCATGTAAATTCTATCCAGCTTCAATAAATTAAATAAACCAAATCTGAACCATGTATAAAATCCTACATGGAGCTTATTGACAGGAAGCTGTCTTGACAGATTTCCACATACCTTCTTCATATGAGATCTACAAGTTAGCTGCAAAACTGAAAATATGTACTATTTCATGGTATCTTCAAGTGAGAGCAGAATCTGTGCCCTTCTGCCATTCAAGGTCTGGCACATCCCCACTGGGGTTCAGGTTTGGGTCCACTTCTCAGCACATTTTACTGCATTTTGGATATTTGAGATGAAACAGAACAATTCACAGCAGGACAACTTCTACTTTAAATGATAATGTCATTAACCTTTGGCAAAGTTCAAGGGAAACAAATCAGCAAGATTAAATAGAGCTTAATATGTTTATAGTAAAAAGCATATATATATGTATTTTCTCTTAAAACAATATGACCTATCTATAGAAGAAAAGAGATTTTTCTTAATGCCATTAAAAAAATATGCTTGAAACGGAGACTGCACTCCTGAACAAATCAGCAGTCTCACATTAAGAAAAGGTTATTCTCCTCAGAAATGATTACACTTACTTTCTTCAGGCTATAACCAGCATGAAAAATAATAGGAGGCAACAGAATGTTGAAAAAAACTTCGGGGTCAAATGTTACCTAAAAAATAAAACATGAAACTTCAATTAGAAACAGACATACACAAATTGTTAGGTCTTTTTCCTTTTTCATTTTCTGACAACTATTTTTAGTTGTTGAAATAGCTAAGGTGACCCTCCAAAATACTAGCCAGCTCTACACATACAGAGCAGCAAAGAGCTGCAGCTCTTCTTGGTAAAGAGCATCTAGAAAAAACAGGCATTGTATCCATCACCAGTGATAACCTTGCAGCAGTCCCAAACACAGTCCCTGTTTTCATTGAAAAGATTCTAATAGAAGTGATGCTGGAGAAGATATCTCTTACTGTGGTTCATGAGGTTCAATAAAGTCAAGTGTAAGGTCCTGCACCTGGGTCAGGGCAACCCCTGGTATCAATACAGGCAGGGGGATGAAATGATTGAGAGCAGCCCTGCTGAGAGGGACTTGGGGTACTGGTGGATGAAAGGCTGGACAAGAGCAGGCAGTGTGCGCTGGCAGCCCAGAAAGCCAAATGCACCCTGGGCTGCATCAACAGCATCATGGCCAACAGGTGGTGATTCTGCTCCTCTACTCCATTCTGATGATACCCCCACCTGGAGTACTGCATCCAGCTTTGGAGTCCTCAACACAAGGAGGACATGGACCTGTTGGAATGAGTCCAGCAGAGGGCCACAAAGATGATCAGAGGGATGGAGCACCTCTGCTATGAAGACAGGCTGAGAGGGTTGGAGTAGTTCAGCCTGGAGAAGAGAAGGCTCTAGGAATACCTGATGGTGGCCTTTTAGTACCTAAAGAGGGCTTATGAAAAAGATCAGGACAAATTCTTTAGCAGGGCTTGTTTCAACAGGTCAAAGGGCTTTAAATAAAAAGGTTAGATTCAGACTAGATATAAGGAAGAATGTCTTTTTTTCACAACGAGGGTGGTGAAACACTGGAAGAGGTTGCCCAGAGAGGTGGCAGATGTGCCATCACTGGAAACATTCAAGGTCAGGTTGGACAGGGCTTTGAGCAACCTGACCTAGTTGCTCATTACAGGAGGGGTTGGGCTAGATGACCTTTAAAGGTCCCTTCCAACTGAAAATATTCTGTGATTCTATGTTATTCATATATCTGCAGATGAAATGCTACTTTAGCTTATGTTTTTTGTAAGTCTAGCCCCTGCACAGTTATTGTAAGCCAATCAAGTTAGATACAAGACTGGTTTTCAGGAACTGGGACCATCATTTCCATGTATTTCAGTAGAAGCTCCAAGTAACCATGAAGACTACACTGCAGTAAGGAACAAAAAACAACACAAAGTCCAAACAGAAGATTTACACACGTGAGACTAACTAGGTCCTCTTCAATCCCTTTCTAATTACAGGTTAGAAGACAAACACAAGTGTAAACTCCCAGATAGGATTAATTTCAGCTAACTTTAAATATTTACAGCAGTCAGGTACATATAAAAGACACTCTCCATAGTTAGCAAAAATAAGTATTTTTAGGTTATAAACCTTAAAGTCTTAATCCTATACTTCTAGCTTTGATACAAACAAAAAGTGGCTAATTTCTAATTCTGAATAGAGTAAGAAGCCAAATCATCGATCTGAGTAACAGTTGATAGATGAATTTCACTTCCAATGAGAAGCAGGCTATCTCATTTGGTGTATTATAGTGATGTAAGCAGTAACTGTTTCCTGACTATAAACAGATTAAAAAACCCTATCAAAAAAGCACTAAGAAACAATCAGTTTTCACTAAGAAATCATCATTTTCCTTATGTTGTATTATACAAGGCAGCATCAGGGTTTTTTGTTCAGCTGTTTTTCATGAGTTCTACAGATGTTAGAAACATTAAGTCTTTAAATGGCAGTCAAGGGCCTTGGGGAAGCACTACCTACATGCAACAGAGCAGAGTTTCACCGGCAGTGTAATAATACAGAAGGTGCTTTTGAATTAAGCATTGAAGTGCTGTTACTATCAGGAAGACAGACACTTGACACTACCCGACGTTCAAACGGGATGGAATGGGGGAGAAGGAGGAAGGGGAGCACAGACAATGGAGAAGCACTCAGCCAAGCACAAGAAATGATCTGCCCTCACCTTTCGCAACATGTCATTTTGCTCCACGTTGTGGATCTTCCCAGGGCTTATTTCCCCTTTGAGCGTATACTCAAAGAACTTCCCGCTGACGTTGACCAGCAGGGTTGTAAATGGCCTGTCCTCCTGAGAGCAGCTGAACGGCTTGTCATGGCCACTGGTAGAGGGAGTCCCGTATCTCAAGATCACCCCAACTATGAGTCCTGGAAGAGAGTTAAAAAAGAAAATCTGTGAGGCTGATTATCTACTCCCGTACCTAACTTTGTGGGTTGCTACTCCCATACCTACCAAGGTAGAACACATGAACCTTACAAGTCTACATGCACGATAAACATTTTGCAGCAAAATGAATTGTTACCTGCAGCTTCCTGCAGAGGAAGAGAGGCCCTAAGCACAGCAAGAGCTTCCAATGAATTTATAAAGTCTGGTATTTGCCTGACGTGACAAACAAAATACTCCATTTTGTGTTTTGTCTTCCTCACCGTCATTCACACCTCTAACGCACAAAACCTTAAGTTGCACAGGAGGCTAAACATGTGACATTTCACCTGCCCAAGGACAGAACTGAGTAAATACACCATTGTCACCAAATAATGACTGCTGAAAACATGTGACCATAACAGAGCTGAAACAGAGATGTTCACCATAATATTTTACAGCTGCAGCAAGGATGCAGATTTTTTTTTTTTTTGCCTGGCAATTCTAAGCAATCAAACAATGCTTGTTGCACAGTCTCCTGGGCACTCCGGAAGCTTTGCGACTAAAATTCGGATGACGTGCACAAAGAAGCCAGCTACAGGTCTTTTGCAAGGATTTTCCACATTTCACAAAAACAAAATAAGGAGTATAAGAAGAATCACTCAGCCTAGATAAAATCCAGCCAGGTAACCTACCAATGAGGGATGCATCAAACACAATGACAAAAAAAGTTAGGTTGATGCTTGGACTAGATGATCTTTAAGGTCCCTTCCAACCTAGAGACAATTCTATGATTCTAAAAAAATAAAATAAAAAAATAAAAAAATCATAAATTTGTAACCTAATGGAAGGGCTGTGCTGGCAGGCTGGAGAAGCACAAGATTTTAACTGAGCACCCTTCCTTTCAAAATGTACTAAGAACAAGACTCCAATTCTGCAGAGAGAAGGTATAAGAACAAAGTGGTTTTGGTCTGGTACATAAACGAATTGATACCCACTTACTAAAGGCTCCCCTGTCGCCTTAGGATGATCTACGATCTAATCCTTGTTCCAGACAACTGCAAGATGAAGATGGATTGTTTGATCCTTTTGTTGACAAGTCAGTAGTCAATGCTGGTTTTGCTCCCTGTGACCCTCACTGTGCATCCATAGCTCTGTTTCCCCAGATGGTAAATGAAGTTGACAGGTAATAACTAGAGAATAAATGAGGTATAACAAAGAAAAAAAAAACCTAAACAAGCACCCACAAAACAAAAAACACACACACCACAAAACACCCAGACTCATCTTTATGGTGTAAAGAATAACTGAATTGTACCGCAAAAAAACTAACCAAAAGAATATGCCTCATTCTCTTCAAGTTCAGAGTGGAAAAACAGTTTTAATGGAACAGAAGGTACAGCAGGTAGCAGCTGTGACACTAGTGGGCAGATCACCCCCGGCCCTTTTTCTCTGTGATCTAAAAAACATGGCAGCAATAAAATCATTAAGAAACCAGAAGATTAAGTTGCACTTTATTTAGAAAGGAGAGGTACAAACTTGAAGAGTACACAGGGGAAGAAAACCCCTCAGCACGATAAATCTACTTACTGAAATTTCAAATGCTGACAGTTTAAATACACAAGCATGCTCCTAACAACCCAGGAGCACTTTTACAGCTACCCGTGATGGATGCAGCAGAAATGCAGCTCTGCACAAAGTGACAGATTAGGGACAGTCACCTCCAAGCCACTTGCACTACCAGTTATGGCTGGAGACATCTTCACCAGCTCAGCCAGGCAGGCAGCCAAAGCATCCTGCTGCTCTCACCCACCTCGCACCTCGGCAGAGCAGGGCTCACAGGATACATCAGGAACGTTGTCAGTGTTAAAACCTGATCTAATCAGCACCAGCCAGAAATCCTGTAGTAAATCAGAAGCCAGCGTGAAAGTTGTACAGAGGAGCTTATGCACAGGAGTGGCACGAAGCCAGATCTATACTGCTGAAGTGAAAACAGAGAGGGGGACACCAATAGACGTAATAGGTTCTTAGGCTCAGAGACTGTGCTTCAGTGAATTCATTGCAAAAGCAGACGGGAAACCCCCATTGCTGTTGCATTGGCAAGATGCACTGGAGTGCAGGATGTGATCCCACTGTACAGCTGAATATAATCCACTCATCCTTGTTCCAATATACCATTTATTTTAAAATAACTTTTGAAGATATGCCAACTATATCCATAATTGATAGGCAAAATGCTTGAAGTGAAACATCCTTTAACCCCCAGTGTCCCATGACCCAGCTAACACAGCTCCAGGGAAATATCCTATTTTCATATACCTTTTACCAAACTGGATGACATTTGCACCAACCACCACACCAATTAGGAACATCTGATCCCTGCTGCCCAGCTTCTGTCTCACAGCAGGATGCAGCTGGGACCAGGGTGATGGGTGTCAAGGCAGGAGGCCAGCAGAAGCAGCTGGTCAAGGCAAGGTGCAGTCGACCAGCTAAAGCTACACAGGGCTCAGTCAAGAAAGGAAATAGGTGTGAAAATAGAAGAGGCCAAAAAAGTCACATAAGCGCCACAGACAGCTTCATTAGCAAAAAAATACTCAACACTTAGTAGTTCAAAAGATGAGTTGAGAAGGGAGAGTTCTTACTACGAAGGTACAGGCATACTGCTATATTTATCCTACAGTCCCAAAATAACATGTTTTGAACATTAGAGTGAAATGGGTCAGCTGGACATGTTTGACAGAGATATGAGCTGCAGAAATCCTGAAGTCATTAATACTTTTTTTAAAAAAATAAATTTCAAGCCTTTATGGAAAGCCATATGGAAGTATTTTCAGTTTTCCAATGAACATAAATCTTTTACAGACTAAAAAGTTAGGGCCACTAATCCAGCACTGTCTTTTATTGCAAGAATGACCCAAGAGGACAAAAAAGCTAGAAATGGGCCACAAATACTTACAAATTTGAGAATAGCTTTACTTTCAAAGTTTTGGTTTGTGCAAACCTGTTGCAAGGGCAAGTTTACATTGCTGCTCAAAGACTCTCAGGAAGGGTAATCTCAAAGATCGATACTTAATGTCCTATATGCATGATTTGCATTCTCCCTTTTAACAGAGAGAGTATTTATGACAGTATCTTGTCTGTACGATGCTGATCACACAGCTGGGACACAAAGAACATCTTTCTGAACACGAAGCATTAAAAAAAAACAGGAATATTTTTGCCCTTTTAAAACAAGTCACTATTGATAATAAACATTGGACTTCAGACATAGTCAACACCGATCTAACAATACAGCATTGAAAATGGCATATTTACTTTTGGCTTTGTTTGAGCACACAAGTCACTGAAGTGGGAATATGAACGCTGAGAGGCACGTGTGAGCCCCTGTCCCTGGTCAGGGTCACGTTCCGTGTGGTTTCCAGTCCAGTTCTCTGCTGCAGAAGTAGCCCCGAGGCTTCGGGGAGCCTCAGCAGGCTGCAGGAACCAGAGGCATTCACACCCCACGACACACAGCTCCAGCAGTGAATTCAAACTGTGAATCAGTGAACTGGATCAATCGGTGAACTCAAACCTGCTTAGATACTATTTCTCCTGGTAAAAAGCCAGGCGTTGAATACTGAGGGTCCTTCCCCACGCACTGCAGTTTGTAGCAACCACGTCTCAGCCCGAAGGAGACCCAGTGGAGATCTAATTGCTGTTGGCAGCTCTCTACTGGGAAGACAGAGAAGAGAGGGACAGACTCTTCGGAGAAGCACACGGTGATTTGGCGATTATGACTAAAGGCAACAAACTTGTTGCAATGCAGGGGGGGAATAGGTAAGGTTTGTGTTGTTTGTATTTTTTAAAACAACGAAGTGGTTAAGCACCAGAATAGACTGTCCACAAAGGCTGTGTGATCTCCATCCTTGCGTATAGCCAGAACTCACAGGAATATGGCCCCAAGCTGTGCAGGCCAGCTGTAAGCAGAGGGCTGGAAAAGACTACCTCCAGAGGTCCTTTTCAGTCTAGATTATTTTGTGATTTATACCCTTTCCCGCCAACATTTGGACCCCATAAATGGCTACTTTATGCTGAAAAAAAAAAAGTTCTTTTAAAGAAATAATTTCCTGAACCAGTCTTTGGGAGTACTGTTGCTTTGGAGTTGGTTGGATTTTTTTGGTGTTGTTTAAGTGACAGACTGTACTGCTGACTCTAAAACTAAATCAGAGGAGAAGGAAATGGCAATATAAGAGCCTGACCATAAGAGGCAATGTGATCCAGCAGACCAGGAAGGGGATGCTTTTACTTCCTCAATTCGCCCTGACTTTGGCCCCTTGCCCTGAGCAGCAACTTGCCCTCTGCAAAGCGCACAAGGGGGGTGACCAGATGATGCTGAACCACCACCACTAATGCCACATAGATACAGAAAAACGTAGCACATTGTGAAAGCGACACTACAGCAAATCATTTCCTAACTTGGCAAGCTGGGGCAGCACAGTGAGAGGAGAGGACAGGACCCAGTCCCACCTCGGCACAAAGCCTGTGCCCGCTTCGTGCAGCCCACACAGAGGCAGAACAGTGTGTTTTGGGTACTTGGACACCAGCTTCCTTGTGGTGCAAGGTGATGGCGAATAAAGTACCAGTTTGCTTTTGAAAAACCACATAAAGAATACGTAAAAAATTATTTCTTATGTTTGAAAGTTTAGATTTTTAGATTTCCCCCTGTGTTCCCAAAAGGAACTTTTTCCAGCTTGAAGACAAAGAAATGATCGATGATGAAAAACTTGGCAAGAAAGATAAAAAAAAGCCCTGTAAGTATTTTCAAGGCAAAAGACTAAGTATTTACAGTATTTATCACACAACATGTTTTACTATAGGATGTTTGTGTGCATCAAGATACCACAGTTGGAAAGTTTGCTTTAGCCTGAAACAGCAACAGAGAAAGTGTTTTTCCTAATGCAAGGTCAACTTCTGAACCTCACAGTCCACACCTTCAGTCACTTTGACAGTGATTTTTGAGGAAGTTTCAAAAGTTCTTAAAAAGTAATTCAAGCATTTTTCATGATCCAGAAGTGAGCCAGAAATGTCACACATTAAAAAAAAAAAAAAGAAATCAGAATCATAGAATGGTTAGAGTTGGAAGGGACCTTAAAGATCAACAAATTCCAACCCGCCTGCCATGGGACCGGACACCTCCCACTAGAACAGGTTGCTCAAAGCCCCATCCAGCCTGGCCTTAAACACTTCCATGGATCAAACATTATATACCATCTCCAGCAACATGAACAATCCACTCCCTATACCATTTGCTTGCCATTCACTGTGCTGTCCCATACAGAAGTGCATGGAACACCACTATACAACCCCCTGAAGAAGCGTTGGGCAAGTGACTGCAGCGCTCCAGATCTTGCTTAGGGTCTCCAACTCAGCATCGCTCATCTATTAGCTGCTTTCTTAATGGCGTAATACTGCCAACGTGGCATTCAGCAGCCTGTCACCTTGCTGCAGAAGATGAAAGATTTGAAAAATGAGAAGCCTGTTTTGAAATTAATCCTCATCTTTGGCAGTTTATGTTCAGCAGTGCAAATGTAAGACTGGTCCTCACTGCATTTCAGTAAAGAAAAAAAGAAAAAAAGACATTTTTCAACAGGGAATGGATATAGTTGGCATATCTTCAGATCATTGAGTCCAACCATCAACTTCATACTGTCAAAAACCACCACAAACCATATTGCTAAGCACTACATCCACCTGACTTTTAAATACCTCCAGGGATGGTGATACCACCACCTCCCTGGGCAGCCTGTTCCAGTGCTTGATAATGCTTCAGTGTCAACATTGAAGGGAAGACTGAGGGGAGACCTTATCAATACTTATAAGTATCTAAAGGGTGGGTTGAAGGAGGAGGGAGCCAGACTCTTTTCAGTGGTTGCCAGTGAGAGGATGAGGGGCAATGGGCACAAGTTGGAACATAGGAGGTTCCACTCAAATATGAGAAAAAACTGCTTCACAGTGAGGGTGACAGAGCCCTGGAACAGGCTGCCCAGGGAGGCCATGGTGTCCTCTTCTCTGGAGGTTTTCAAGCCCCGCCTGGATGCAGCCCTGAGTGACATGCTCTAGCTCTGGGCAATCCTGCTTCGGCGGGGAAGTTGGACTAGATGATCTCTACGGTCCCTTCCAACTCTAAAAACTCAGTGAAATATCAAATCTAAACCTCCTCTGGCACAACCCGAGGCCATTTCCTCTTGTCCTATTGCTTGTGCAATGGGACACGTGATGCCAGTTCTTGAAGTCTGAAGGAAATTTTGGGGATATCCAAAACCTGAAATGGTGAATAACAGATTCAAGGTCATGCTTTGTCATTGCCTTAGGGCTGTTTTAGATAAGGAAGTTGAAAGAGTGAACAAACTGGTACTTCTTCTGTGTAGGCAAACATAGCAGTATGATATCAATAGTATCTTTGTAATAAGCGTTTTCTTCACTTTTTAAATAAGCCAAACTAAGCATAGTTTTAAATTTAAATAAACAGATTACTTTTTAAAAAAGTTTTTTGGACATTGTGCAGAACCAAATGTCAAATTAACTTGCTGGCTCTGTGCTGCCAGATGTGTGTACCACACACACCCTTGCCCACTCGTGAGCCTTGGGTTACAAAAAACCCACAATAGTCTCTGCAATGGTCAAAAGTGCCTTCTGGCTAACTGTTGCTCTGTTTTTTTTTTTCCTAGGGGAACTAATTCTTTTTCAGGTTGTGTCATGTTAGTGTAATACATATTCATGTACAGTGAAATGGTCAAAAAAAATATACTGAGCTATAGAAGCAAGCAGATAATTTAATTCTGTAGCACATTCTTACTCACAATGGGGCTTAAAGAACAGGTTTAAAGGTAGAAAAAAGATAATTTAAAAATACACTGAGGGATTTAAACCAAAAGACCATAGTTAATTTCTGAAGAATTATTAAGCTTTACTTATAGCTTCGCATTTGCATAGGAGAGTTACAACAACAGAAAAATTAGTTTGTTCTAAAGTGACAATCACAGAAGCACAATCATAAAAATGTGGCAAAAATGATAACCAGTAAGAAAAATTGCTCCCTGTATTTTCCCCTAGAACCTAACAATCCAGAAAAGAGAGAGATAAAAAAAGGAAAAAACTAAAAACCCACAACAAACCACAACCCCATATCATATATTGAACAGCCTAAAGTGAAGGCTCAGCCCTGGAAGAAGCTGCTGTCCTGCGGGGAGAGCACGTGGTCTCTGGTCCGAGCACAGGACTGAGTCAAGGCTCCTGACCCAATTCCCAACTTTAGCAGTGACTCAGTGGAAGAGCTCAGACAAGACACAGAAGACAATTTAAAGAGGCACTCTCAACTTGGAAGTCAGATACTAAGGTTATAAAAAGCACAGGTATTTGTCAGAGATTACAAAGATGCTCACGGTTGCAACTAATCCCAACTCTCCTTGCTCACGTGTTTTCAAGGTCACCTACATAATAACCGTTGTTTCATTGCAATACAGATTTAACAAAGCATTTGCTGTTAAATATTTTATAAGTAACATTTTAAAACATTCTTTCTGCTTTCAAAAAATATAAGTATTCCTCCTTAGCTACAAAACCCAAAGCAGTGGAAGCCACACACATACTAATGCCACACACGTTCCTAGAGGCGTGAGCAGCAGTGGGCAACCACAAAGACTTTACTACCCCCTGCCCCACTGCGGTCCCTCTTCTTGCCCCATAGAGAAGTGACTTCCTAACAGGGCACCAACTGCAATTGGTCCCAGTTCCCTGCGGCAGGAGCAGAGGTGAAGCCTTTCTTTCAAAACAGACTTCTAAACCAGATGAGGAAAAAAAACCCAAACACTGAGATTCTTTCCCCCAGGCACTTCGGTGACCACGCTGACAAGATGAACAAATGGCAGGAGCAGCAGCAGCTCTATGGTGTATATAACAGAATACTTCCAATTTAATTGTTGTATTTTGCTTCTGCTTTTCTCTCCATTTGCATACGCATGCTAGAAACACTCAGCACACCTCAAACAGGATGCCACAAGCTCCTCAGAGGGCAAGAAAAAACGAGTAACATCGAGCTGCTCATTACAAAAAGCTTTGCAGTAATATCACCTGGCTCAGGCACCAGCAAGAAATGAAGCTTCCCAGTTTAAAAGAAAAAAGCCGAGACAGTAATTATTCCCCCCAACCCCCCAAACGTGCTGCAAAGCTTCAGCAGAAGGAGTTATTAATCTGTCATTGCGAGGAGTCAGGCTTCAATCTGCATCCCAATTGAAACTCATTAAGCAGCAGCAATCTCTTTGCTGACACCGTCATTTAATTTTGAAGGTTTGACATAAGGAGAGGATGAAGGGGGAAGGGGCAGGAAATACATACAATTCAGCATGGCTTTGGGTTCAAAGACCCCACAGTAGCTACAAGGAGAGCTGTTGACTACAGATAAGTCTGTTCTCTTGCTATAAGGAGCTCTGCATCCCAGCCTCAGGCCTTCTCTCGTTTGAGGGACATTTAAAGTGATGGAGGCACGTGGAGGACTTCATCCTCAAAAACATTTCTGGGAGCTTCTGGTTAGGATAGGGGCACAAGCAAAGTGTTAGGAAGAAAAGAACAGGAAGAAGCTTGAGCAAGGTTAATGAACTGAAATCTGCATCAGAAAGGTTTTCAGTTGTCTCAAGGAGAACTTCCCAGTACTTCTCTCTTCCCAAAGGTCTTTTTGAGCCAACCCCCAACTATTTGCTAACACCACAACCTCCTACCTATAAGGGCAGCTAAAGGTTTCAAGGTAACTGAATTTTCAAGGAAATCTTTTTTACTGAGGCGAGTCCCATGCTCTGTAGCTGCAGGCAGAAGACCAACCAACGCTTGTAAACAAGACGGTTTGTGGCTTACAGGGAAATGCATCAACCCAAAAGACAGAAATAGCAGCAAGATGAGAGCTCTGGCTTTCTGTGATCATTATGTCTGACCACAGAAGTCTTGTTACTGCAACATCCAAACACACACAGGCTCAACAGAAGATCTAGCCCATCTCACAGGGACACCTTGCCGCTGAAAGAAGTCTCCCAAAGCAGAACAGCTACATGCTCCCTCTGTTTTGCCTTTCTGGGTGCCTGCTCTGAGCACTGACACATTGGTGGCCATGGCCTTCCAACAAACACATCACAGTTCTCAAGCCCACTCTACAGCTGTTCAGCCTGCTGACCCAGCTACTCTGACATCCATCCCACTTTACATGCTAGGAACCAAGCAGAGCCAGGAAATACTCTTCTAGGACCTTACAGGCAGCTGAACAGGGGATCAAAGTAATCAACAATTACTTGCCCAAGACTGCTTTTTCTGCTTTCATATGTAGTGTAAGATTTAAGCAGTTGCTTTAATGCTAACTGCAGAAGCCAGGAAAACAACTGCTGCCACAGCCTGGAATGCTTGAGTTTTAGGATACCTGTACCTTCCTGACTGATTCCCGTGAACTAGAGAAGGAGAAGACAGACTGCACTTCAAGCTGCAACAAGAAAAGCCAGCCAAAAGCTCAGCCTCCTCTCAAGCAGCACGTTGTCCAGAGGTCCCACAGCTGCAATTCCCAACCTCCTACACAGCCTGTCACCACCCTCCTGTTTCTTTCCTCCTCAACTAAAGGTACAAGCTTCCAGTCACGACCTTCTTGCTCTGCCCCCGGCTACAGACTGATGCCTCCTTGTCTGCTCTAGACAGATCTCAAGTGCTGCTCTGGCCTGACATATTCTGCCATCCTTTTCAGCCTTTTTAGGAGCAGTGGTGCCAGCATGGTGCCTGAGCAATCATATCCACTCCAGCCCTCCTCTGCATCCCACCTAAACTAACCCCAGCATGTCTTACTAGTGCCACAGATCTGGTTGGAAATTTATGATTTCACATCCCCTCCTAATTCAAAGGTGCCCACCAAGTTCTAGCAGCTACATATTTATTAGAGATGAAGAGCAGCCAGTCTCTGCTACATGGGAAAATCGGACACCACAGGGGGTTGGTGCAAAACCCCTTGGCAGGACAGAAAACGGTGTAGAGTAAAATGCCTTTCCAAAGGCTGATCTCACTTAAATTAGCAGAACCACTGTGCACCCCATCAGATTGCTATTGTCCTAGCCATTTTAAGAGCATAAATCTCTTTATTTATGCTGTCTTTTGGCCATTCATTCTTATACCCTGCTACTCTTTCAAACAAACACAATCTCAAAAACAAACATAAGAGATTCTCAGATTGAACAAGCAGGCTTTCCCCCACAAACTGTTTCAACACAGCAACTGCCAGCCCTACACTAAAGTCTTGAGTTTGGACATATGCAAAATAATCACTATAAAGCAATTCTTGCACCCCAAAGTGGGTGGGTACCCTTTCAGGAAGGCACCAAGCCTAAAGAAGGCTCTTTCTGTTTCACTTACTTCATGTTACTGCACTTCCAGGGCTGCCTCAGATAAGCGTCACCACAATACCCTCCAAACTTCCTCAGTTGTTTCTCATGACAGGACTTCTATTAATACAAGGGCTTAACTGTGTCTAACTACACAAGAGGTTAATTATGTCTAACCCAGGTATGCATGAAAACCTGGGAACTTACACATTTGCCATCAGAAACTTGAACTCCCGCTTCCCTTTACACTAGAGGACAGGCTTACACCCACACACGTGAGGAAGCAGGCCATGAAACCAAGCACTGCTGCTCACCCTGTACATCCTTCACCATTTTTGCCTACACAAGTTTAAGTAATCAGCCATACTACTTCTCAGAAGTAGTAACCTTCATGGCCTTTTGTTTTTACTTTTCCATTTATATTTTTCAAGTGAAGCACCGCATCAGCTAGTTCTAGCTTCACTTCACTTGCACTTCTCCAAAAGTACTCTTTTCTTAAACTGAGACAGAATCACAGAATCTTAGTGGTTGGAAAGGACCTTTGAGATCGAGTCCAACCATATTAAAAAAAAACCAAAACAAAAAAAAACCCCAAAACCAAACAAACAAAAAACCACAAGAAAACCCCAACAAAAAAAACAAAACAAAAAAAAACCCATGACAATGCTAGACAGAATAATACAAGTGCCAGAGGCAACAATACGCAATATGATGTAATGAATTTTGTCCAGCTTTTAACTGCCATCCCACAATGATGTGGCTGTTAGGGCTCTGGTATCAGATAGCTTAAGGTAACACAGAGACCCCAAAAGACTGGTTTGTGTAGATAATGGGTTACACAACCCTGCACTTAAGTGCTGAGACAATCTATCTTATATTTTTAAAAGACTGGACATGGGTAACAGTTCTTCACAGAAAGAGTAGTCAGACACTGGAATAGGCTGCCCAGGGAGGTGGTTGAGTCACCATCTCTGAATGCGTTTAAAAGCCATTTAGATGGGGTGCTGGGGGATATGGTGTAGGGAAGAACTTTATAGAATAGGGTTGGACTCTATGATCCCAAGGATCTTTTCCAACCTGAAGGATTCTATGAAAAGTTAAATGCTAGTACTATTGCTTTTGGCAATATGGTTAAGAAATGGATGATTATCTAGATGCTTGACAATTTAAGAGGTACTTAATCCGAGATTTGTTACCATAGGAATTTGCAGGTTAAATGGCAGTGTATATTCACTTATTAGTAACCACATAGCACACAACTGGATCCGTAGTCGGTATTTAAAGACTGCAAATTTATTTCAGCAAAGGTAAATGATCTAGGGCAACTCATTGCAAGCTTCTATTTTGCCTCCACTGGGCTTAGTTTTGGTACCACCGCTCTGTGTACTTTGACACTTCGGGAAGTGACAAAGTGAATAGCTTTGCCCAGTGAATAGCTCTTGCCCAGAGCCAGCAGGAAACACAGCTGTCATCTTGACCCCTTCCAATCAGCCAAGCCTACAAGCCAAGAAGAGAAACCAGCCAGAGCCTAGCCTTGCCTCTTCCTCCCATTAACTTGCAGCTTGGAGCAGTAGAAGTTAAATAACTTTTCCTTTAATCCCACTGCTTAAAGCTTCAAGCCCAGCAGAGCATTTTCAGCCACACATGATACTTCCTGCATCCCAGAAGCCACATCTTAGTATGTCTCATGCTATTACAGTTGAGTTCATTTACACACCCCATAGGTAGACAACAGATCTCCTTTGTACAATTAATTTTTTAAAAAGCCACAGAAGTGCTAAAAATGAAGTTAGTCTTTTGTGGACACGGAAAGTCCCTGCTGCACTTGAAAAAAGTTCTGATTTAATGATTTGCCTTTTAAAAGCCATTAGCAGTTTGCAAGAGCTCCCACACATTTATCCTTCAGGTTTTTCATCAAGAAAGAAGACCAAACCAACCAGAGAACAGTATCTAACTGCAAACAAATTACAGTGTTGAAGTATAAGCACTGACTTCAGTCTGACAAGCAAATCAAATAAAGTTCAGCTCAAGTTCAAAATCTAAAGACATATTACAAGAAAAACGAGATTTCTTACAAAGCGTTTGGAACTGGCATACAGAGCTAAAGAGAAAAAAAAAATCAAAATTTGTCTCAAGGCTCCAGGGGAAAGAGAGAAAGGAAAAAAAAAAGAATGTTTCTTCCTTTAGATGTCAGCATAAAGTTACTTGCTAAAACCACTTTTGAAACCTAAAAAAAAGCAACTTCTGTGGGTTTAAAAACTGAAGAATTTTGGGGAGGAGTTCTAGAAAACTCCCAAGCCACGTAAGTTAGAGCAGTGCTTTTCAATTTCAGCTATGCAGCTTCATACACAAAACCAATTCAAAGTGTTTATCATGGTTTTCCTTGGTGAAATACACTAATGTAATGACAAATACCTTTTGTAATTTTCGTGTGACTTTCTACTGGCTAAGAGTTTGCAGAAAGAAGTCAGATTCTTTGCTTAGGCTGACCAAAAACAAGCCCAAAGACAAGTGTTTCCACAACAGCCTTCAACTCACACTAGCAAATTAGGGACATAAGGTGCAGAGAATGAAAAGTTTCTGCTACCATAAATAAGTCCAACGGGCGGAAACCTGGAGATGGTTAGCAATCCTGAAAATTGACTCCTGTGTATCCAAAGACAAAATCAGAGCTCAAATAAGTCTAGAAATGAAAGAACCCTTATGTTCACAGACACCTAAACCAGTTTTCTCAGACTGAGATTCCCCATGGCTTTTGGCAAGAGACAAAAAAAACCGCAAACACAACCCATTTTGTCTTCACAGAGCAGCCCCATCTGCTGTTTTCCAGCACATCAGCAGATCTTTATCCACAGCTTTGAATGTTGGTATTTCACTGACAGATGCAGGTTGCACCTTTCATGCATCTTCTGCACATTCAATGAACACCTCCCTCTGGAGAAGTCTAGGTCCCAGCGAGCCACTTGACATCAAGTGGACAACCTGAACATGCAGGATGTACCATTGCCTGCACCTTCAGTCAAGTCACTTACCCTCCTGAAGAGGCAACCTGAGACTTTCAGTTGTTCCCACTGATCAGGCACAAAATGAAGGTCCGGCTGGGCTACATAGAGTATTTTTTCCTGCAAATTCCTTTAAAGTTTAATACAACAGAAGCATGGAGCTACAAAGTTGATGACTATTGCTTTACCCTCCAGACATGATGGTGCAAGCACGCTTCTGAATTTAAAGAGCCTGGCAAGAACTCCAGCAAAGGCACAAGGCGGTTTTTAAAATAAATGCTCTAACTCTGGAGATTGCAAAGTCTTGAGTCTTGTTGACATCTCTGCAATTTGTCTGTTCTTAATATTTAATAAGCCTGATACTTTGCAATCCAACACTGACAGACTGAGTGGTCTCTGTGGCATCCTCACATAACATTGCTGCAGATTTTGCAAAAGGTGTGCTTGCATGGAAATAGCTTGATTTTTTGCAGACAAGGAAAAAAAAGATAGTTTTGTCATAATGACATTTCACAGTTTCAGTTTCTGAGGAAACATCTCATAAAAACAAAGGCAAATTCTGTCAAATAAAATATGTATGAGTTATTTTGCTGGGCTTAATTCCTCTCCTTATTAACACCTCTGCTTTAAAATAAATTTCCTGTAAAAGATTAACTAAAGACCTCCATAAAAGTTTTTTTAAAAGGGATTCAAAAAGGAATGTCAAGAGTTCTGCCAAAAAAAAAAGTTACAATAGTGAGAGAAGACTCTGTATTGTAGCTGTTAAGACAACCACTACACTCAAAAGAAAAATCCAAATTAGCTCACGAGTATCTCCAAAGAGGCTTCCATCACAGTTCTGCCATTGGTTATGAAAGATTGGAAACAGTTCTGGGTATATACCTAGGCTTCCACATTTATCTTTATCAAAACTACAGCACAAGCTCACAGGACACAAGAAAACACACAGATGTCGGAGCGGGGAGTGCACCATGACATTGCTCAGAGAGGAAGAAAGCTGGGTGATGACAGGCTGTAGAAGAGAAGGCAAAAATGCTCACCAAGAGTAAAGTGTAAAGAAGCTGTACGCAACACTGCACAGAGCTGAACATGCTGACTGTCCATTACTGATACCATTACTTTTCTTAACTCCAGAACACAATTTTCTAAAGCAAACTGAAGTCTCCCACTCTGCATATGCAGCACAATAAACTCCATAAATTTCAGTTTGCTTCAGAAAATTGCTCTTTGCTCCCAGCAATCAGCAGGCAGAACATGAGAACATTGCATGGGGTTAGGCAGCTCAAACATGGAATCCAGCCTCATTCCAACACACATCTTGGATTACTCTAAGATTGAGCACAGGAGGCTGCTGTGCCCTAGGACCATGTTGATTTGTTAAGATTTGGAAATTATATCAGCAAGGTGAGTCTCTTCCAAGAGTGACAAAGCTTTAAAGTGAAGCCATGCTGTCTGCAGGGCTCAATTCCAGGCTTGAGTCTATAAGAGGTTCTGGGTGGTACAACCAACCACAAGCCCTTTTCACAAGGGGTCATGACTTGGCATTCTCAAACAAATAAATATTTGGACATCTGGTTTGCAAGAGCAGTGGGCTTCACTGATACAGAAGAGCATATCTGGGAGCATAAAGAGAAGAAAAAAAAATTCCAATTGCTTTTGATCTTGTTCCTTGCCACAAATCCTTACCTAGAAGATGGAGCAATAGCACTCCCCTGCAAACACATCAAGGGATTTAATGGTTGTGTGAACCCCCAGAGAGTAGCCATCATATTGCAAAAAATTAGGAGAAGGAAGAAAACTTTACATAGATGTGTTACGTGATGACAGCTCCATATACCACATATAAGCTGTCTTCTAGTAAGTAAGAAGAATCAACACTGTGAGTAAAATAGACCTTTCAAGTCAACTGTGCAAGGTCATTTGCTGTTTTGGACACCCTTTGTCTACAACAATATCTAGGAATTGTCCTTTATCACTGCTGGAAATCCTGTATCCTTGCACTCAAGGTAAAACACACGTTTAGCTATCACAGCTAAAGCTGAAGCGTGGGTCAGGCACACTGGCACAGATGTGATGATGCATTTTCTTTGAGTGGATACAGGCAGAGCACTTATTGCTCTAGTATACTTTTGGAATGTGACAGTCATTGCTTTTGCAGCTTCCAAACGACCTGTTCAGATGTCTTTACATAGGAATCTACATGACCATGAGATATAGTAATATTGGACATTGTTATGCAATTTTTTGTACCAGAAGTAGGATGGGAGCTGGTTCATACAAATGTACTCTAGAGGCCAGTTTCTTCAGCACAGGAACATAAAAAAAAAAATAAAAATCTGTGACATGACTATAGGAATGCAAATCCAGCCTGACACTTAACAGCTGGGCAACTGATGATGCCCACAGAAGTGCAAATATTCAATTAACAACTTCTATCAACAGTAATCACACATGTCCTAATGTCAGAGAATGCAGTCACACCAATTCCTGTCAAACCAGGGAACATAAATATGTTAGCAGAGATCTGCAAAAAAGCAACATCACCATGTGCTCAAGTCTACTACTAGCAAAGATCCTAAAGATGGCTACTGTGTGCAAAATTATTTCACTGAAAATCTGAAGAAAACAATATTCAAAATATGCACCTAGATGGCTTACACAGCAGTATGTCTTCCTCAGAGGAAAAAATCTCTTCCCTCTTGCTTCTCTCCCTCTAAATGTATATGTCTCAAATAACTACTGATTCAAGCTCTTAGTTTGCTATTCAAAGGCTCTTTATGCAAGACACGTAGTTAGTAATGAACTGTCACTAAGAAAATACTCTTCAGGAAAAGTTCTCTCTTTAACTATAGATGCCCTCAAAAAGCACTGCTAGCATTTTTAATTTCAGTAGCTGTATGAAAATCTCCAGGTTTTCTTGTTGACTCAACCAAAACAGATTCCATACTGAAAACTCAAAGGGAAGAAAACCTTCTTCAGATCAGAATATTAATACTGCATGCAATAAATAACACTCACATGAGTGTTACATTTATATAAAATATTAACACGTGTTATATTTGGTTTGTGCAGCTGCTAAACCAAGTAGTGCCAATGGAATTGGAAGCCCCAGTCAGGCTCAAGAGGCACATCTGTTCTGATCTGCAGCCAGTGCCAGGCACACGAGGTACCCATACACTGCAAAATGCTTTACCAAACAATTACATTCTAGTTCTTTATTTTAAATGACACTGTACTAGCTTTCTGATGTTTTATCTATTTAAAGTGTTGTTCCATCTGTTGGTTGAACCAGATAGTTCTATCAAGAGCAAGCTGGAGCTGGTAAGGTGAGATGTTATTTAGTTGCTCTGGTACTGCAGCACTGCAAAGTGCTACACGCTACATAATGGTACAGCAACTGCCCAGTGACCATTTACTCTTAATTAACACCATGTTTAGAAAAGACTAGTATCACTGAGGAGAGAACCACTAAAGTGCTTTATGAGAACACCATGAGAAAAATTTCCATTTAGTACCACCCACCACCACAGAGGCAAAGTGGAATCTGAAGGTACATAACTCTTGGTCACAGTACTATTTATATTTGTGATCACAGGGAACATTTCAGACTCCAGAAACAGCTCTGATCTTCAGCCAGTACAACAAGGTCTTCCTTCTTCAGTGCTCCTGGCATAACACAACGCAGCATCCTGCTCAGAACTTTGATAAGACTTGTCTGATAAGACAAGTGCTGCTAGTGATGCAAAGTACAATTAAAAATCTAATGTTACAAGCTTTTAGCGAGAAATAAACAAATCAATCACACTTAAGAAGAGATATACACTAGTACATCACATGCTATCTTGGGATAAACTCTCTTTAAGTACTCTACTGTGCTTTTAATAAAACGAGTATGTTACCCAAAGCTAACGTTTTTTACCAGCCCAAATACTTCACAATATACTGAGAACTGAGCAAATGCTGCAGACAATCCGTCCATTCACGACCGCTGGAGTTCATCATTCCTACTTATTCTTCATCCTTTGCAGATGCAGTAAGCCTTATGAATGCAGGCTTTCTTCAGATTGTGAAGAACGGCAATGGGGCCATAATGAAAATCCATCCAAAGAAAATCCAAGCTTTCACAGTGTGCACTGAAGATTTGCTGATTTGTACAATGGTCAGCTAGAAAACATATACATTCTTCAAAGCATAAGAGGAAAATGGTGGAAAATGAGTCAAAAAGGGTTTATGAAGCACTGCATCATTCAGATGCTGTATTTAAAAAGCTGCAAAGTGCTTCTGTATTAATAAAGTTGTTTTGCACCACCCTCCCTCCCAAATACACAGAAAGACTACCTTTCCACACTCCTTTGTGTAGGGATCAATAATTCACATAAAGCAGGAATTATGAAAAAAAAAAAAGGTTACAGATATGCTAAAATGCTGTTACGGGCACTTGGAGCATTCTGCTGCTTCTGTACAAAAAGCATGTTCATGTCAGCTCCTGACAATGATACTTTCTGAAGCTGTAGCAATTAAAGTAGTTCTTGAGAAAAGAAAAATTACTGCTGTGACGCCTATTCATGCCAAGGACCTTGAGAGAATTACCGCTTCAGCGAGCCTTCCCCTCAGTAGCAGGCAAACCAGCTGCACAGTGCTTTTGCTATAACCCTTTGTGAATAAAAAATTGTCTCTCAAATTCTAAAAATAGATCACACAATAGATACTGCAACCCAGTAAATACACATTCATTGCGTTTTTTCCGCAAAGCTTTTAACAAGCTGTATCAATTTAAGCAAGAGGACTTGTTATGAAATATGAGCAGGTTAAGCAACAATAATAGAGATCAAATTGGATAACTGCTCCTTAAAGTGTTACCTAGCTATTAGACCCACAGGTGCACGGGAACAGTTTTGGGATCAGAGCTAATTATCATAAGGAAGACAAATAGACTATTTAGCCTAACATTTTCTTCTGGCATAAATAACTGCAATATTTCAGAAGGAAGAGCAGAACTTTGAGGACAAGTACAGCATTATCATTGCTACAATAATACTTCAGGTTATGAGATCCAGATGGGCGCAGGAGAAATTACCACCTTCTGAATTGTTATAATTGCAAAACACAGACAGAAGGTGTGCCCAGTTACTCATGCTAAATGCTGTCAGACTGAACTGACAGAATGGGCAAACACTCAAATTGCAGTAAAACAGTTTTAGACCACAAACACAGCAATAAAAAATTTGGCAGATAATATCATTAAACGCATAAAATCCACATATTCAGAAACAAGCATAATGACTGGGCACTACTAAAAGAGTTACTTCAAGCACTGGGTCCAGGTTTGTTTACCCCTTAAGTAAAAGATCATCTTTTCCAGCAGTCTAAGTGGAATATTTATCATTAAATTCAACTGAAATTTAATAAGGTGTGCCACAATTCTCCTGTCACAACAGTAACTAAAAATCTTGCACTGCATCACACAGAAATAAAGGACAGAGCAGATCTTATGAGATGAGTAATGCACACGGTTGCCATGAGTGCCTCAGTGTTAGGACAACACCAAAAAACCCAAGGAACACCCTCACCTCACCCCCCTTAACTATTTTACCAATACTTCGATATCCATCAAATAAATAAAACCCCAAACAAGTACAATACACCAAAAACCAGCTCTCCTTATAACGGTTGGCTGGAAGAAAAGGCACAAGAAGTCACTCACACATCCCCATGCCAGGTTAAGACTCAAAGGGCAAGGGACACCCCAGCACCCACATGCTCCCTAACACCTGCATTTCTCCTGAAAGGGAGGTGAGAGGTGCCCGCTTTGCACAGCTGCTATAAAGCAAAAGTCATGGGCGTGTTACAGGCACTTTAGGGTATGCAAAGTCAAATCATGTTTAATTGGGACACTGTATGATCATTACAGAGAGTGGAGGGTTCTGCTCTCTCCTGAACAGAAGAGACGATGCTGGTGGAAATTGCTGAGTGAGGACAGAATCACAACTCATGATCAGAGTTCAGCAAGGAGTTTCCCGAGCAGCCTTGAGCAAACTTTGCATATTTCAGATCCAGGACTATTTTCCATCTTCAAAAGTCAAAAATTATTAAGGCTTTACAATACTTGGATACTAATATGTTATTTCATGGAGCTGTAGGTACATACACACACGCGGTTTTTTTTTCCATCCCACATAAACAGGTAGTGAGAAGAGCTGGGTTCCAACTTTAGGCTGATGAGCTGCAGTGACCCCAACCATTCCCCTGGCTCCCTGCTATCACAACATCCCTTCAGGTTTGCTAGGTTGTGCCAAGCAAGCAGGAGTACGAATGCAGCAGTGTGAACAGGTGACTAAAAACATTTTATTTTTTTTACAAGCTGAGCAATATATAATCACAGAATCATCTGGGCCAGAAGGGACCTTCAAAGGTCATATAGTTGTGGCGGTCCAGAGATGGTGCAACTGATACCAAGTTCTGAGAACATGCGTCACGTAGCTCAACAGCCTAACCCCAGCCACAGCCAGAAACCTCCTCCACAGTTAAATTCCTAAGAAAAAGGGTTCTTTTTCAAGATTTTGTATTTGTCGTCTCAAAGACTTGAGGACTGTGACCCACAAACTATGTGGAAAGGTCTGTCAAAAAGCACAGGAATATAGCTATGAAAAGCCTAGATCAGTAATCAGAATACTATTCTTCCTTGCAAAAAAAAAACTTCTTTTTTTTCAGCCAATGTTTTGTCATCTGTTAAAAAGAATAATCATATCCTCCCTGAATACTTCTGTCTTCCTGTGGTTCAGTCTCTCAGCCCATTTCAATAAGCCTGACTGAATCCACTTGCCTTCTCCTTTGCTAAATCTCTCTTCACAGATAGAATTCAGTCAAGCATTCTCTACCTGTTGCTCTAGCAATTTGTTCTGCAACTTCTTCCAGACAGGGTAGGTGACTTCTTCAGTATTGCCTTATCTGCTGCTCACTGAAGCTTCCAGCAAAACTGCTCTGTCCTCAAGCACATCAAACTCTTAAGTCATAGATAAGTTTTCCTGGTCAATACAGCCACTTGTCTAACAGAGCATGTCCTTGACAATGTGACATCCCAGTCCCTCAAGTCCATAGAATTTGGTCAGTTCAAGTTATGGTACAAAAGTGAGCTTTTTCCCTGGACATTTTAAAAATAGGATATTGTTTCTAATTTAATTTTTCTTAACTCTGAAGCCCAACATTACAGAATGGACCTCTGTCAAACAGTTGCTAACAGGAATCAGTAGGGTCTTTCCAACACTTTTTAAGAGACCCAGAACTCCCTCCTGGTCACACCAGCCCACCACACCAGATGAAGTACATAAAAACCCTGCCTCCTCAGGAACTTCACAGAACTCCATATTCATCAACAAGCTGCTGTTTCAAGTTCCTCAACCAGTAAGGCAAACACAATGTAACAGGTAAATCATCTATAGCAAGATTTTCCAAATTTAGCAGTATACCCAGTGATGACTTCAGGTGCATCAGATTGTCGTTGATCACATATTTCAGTATATGATTCATAGACCTTTAGTGTTCTTTATTCAATATACACTCAGTTTATGTTTCAGGATTATAGAAAGAAGACACCTAAGTTTCTTCAGTTGACAAGTTTTTCCAGTGTTGCTAGGAAAAAAAAAAAATTACTATCTCCACGTGTAAAATCATATATTTCCTTACTGAATCAAATGCAAAGAAATACTGTTTCCAATAAAGTGAAGCATCAGAAAAGAGTCTCCATGTTCAGATAGTATTACACAAGAACAGGCTATTCCGGAAAGCAAGCGATTCAACTCTGAGGCACGTGTGTTGCATGTGGGTGTACACACGTAGGTCAGAAATGTGACCAGTTCAAGGACTGCAGTGTCTGGAACACACCATGCAGATATTGCATCATTTGGATTCTGGCACTTTATCATCATTGCAAAAGTGACAACTTTTGTTCTTCAGCATTGCTCTTTTCTGCAATTAAGGGTTCTGAAAGTCTCAGATGATTAAATCCACCAAATGACTGTTTTTTTCATAAATTCATTATAATCTAGTGTTACAAATTGAGTTAATTTCCTCACTCACCATTACAAGAAAGTTCTTTAACTTAACCCTCATAGTAAATAGTTGCCATAGGTCCAAGTTTTGTTCTTATAGCAGACCAATCTGTCCTTTGCCTTTGAGTCAAACTTTAAGCCTTCTTTGGATGTCCAAGTACTGAAAAGTAGGTCTTGATTAGCTTATTAGCAAGTTAAATAATGTTATTTTAATTCTTGTTATACTTAAATATTCCCACAGGTAGGGAAATCTTTACTTTTCAGTTCACAAAAACCCTGATTCATATAGTATTATTAAAAAAAATTCTAAAACAATATCCACAGAACCAGGAGGACAACTGAGAACTCCACAGTAAAGGAAAAGAGGAGTTGAGGGAAAAAAGTTACTTATAACACAAATAGCGAATGTTTAATCTGAACAGAATCCCTATCCCATGACTTCAGAAGCAAAACATCAAAGGAGTCAATGTTAATTTGAAAGGCTGGACTGTGGCTGTGCAGAAGGAGACAGAGGTCCCTTCCAACTCTGATAATTCCATGATAAGTTATCTAGAAAGAATACACACAGCTTAAACAGCTCACAGGTGAAGACAAGGTACAGGCCATTACAGCAGTGCTTGGGGAATTGGCCTGAGCAATGGAAAAGACTTGGGTGGCAGGAAGAAGAAAAAAATTACAAGTTATTTCAGCCACTCTGAGCTTGAGACAATTCCCACCTGTTCCCAAGAGGCAGGGAAGCGAGCAAAGATTTTTAGTTTAGACAAGAAAAAAAAAATAAAAATGTGGGCAGACAGAATAAGTATAGTACTTTTTTCAGGAGAGCTAAGAGACAAGACCAGAAAAGAACAGTCAAACCCACAGGAACCATTGGAGGGCAAGATTTATCTGTATTTGAGACAGCACCTGAAGAAAGGAGGAAAAGGAAGAAAGGAAGCTAACAAAATCCATTAAAAAAAAAAATCAATCAAAAATCCATCATTCTACAAGTTTTTGGGAGTCCCTAGTTCTCTTGGAGCAGTGGTAGAGGTATTACCTAATGCAGAAAACCAGTTTGTGGTCTGGTAAGAGAGAAAAAAAGACAACCTATGGCTATGACCACAGCAAACCAAATGCTTCAGAAGCAATTTTTGGTTTCAATTGTCTGGTTTTGTTTTTACGAACATAACTACAAGTTTAAGCAGTACCTAAAATATTGAGGCCCTGACAGGGGGGCCCTAGCTTCAACAAGCCAAGAAGGAAGTGTTCATAAACACCAAGTAGATTGGTAGATTGTGCTTATACCTCCTGCCCCAACCTTCCAGCCTTTAGGAGTGAGGCTCTGTCATTCATACACATAACTTGTTATGCAAAGCTTTCCCTATCCCTAATTAGGGGTGATAAAACAGTTATATATCTGACATCATAAGCACCTGATGCAATGAGAAGATTAGGTATTTGTGTCTGAAGTACAGAGAAGAAGAAATATAACTGTCTTATGGTTATCTAAAAATACATTTTGGAAACATTTTGGAAGAGATCCCAAAACCATTAAGGTTAAAAACTGAAAATGTTGAAATACACACACTTCAAGCATTTGCCAGTAAGAGCAATAGACTCTTTTTATGGCTCCCTGAGGCTAGTATATAGGGAGGTAGGACATAATCAAGTAGTAGGTATCACTAAGATACCTATGTTGACATTTCTCTGTTTCATGCAGGCACATGTAAAAACTGACTAAGCTGCAATTATATTTAGTTACTGCAGCTTAACAAGCAGGTCACCAGTAGGAAATCACTCACTTCACCAGCGCTGCATGACCAAAGAGCTAAAGATTAATTTTATGTTCATAAATCTCTGAAGAAAAAAAACCAAACAAACAAACCAAACATTAGGAGGATTTTTTTTGAAGCTCATGAAATATGTGTGTGTTCTAAAGAGCGTACTTCTTTCAGAGAAGGAAATTTGGGAGCAGCAATCTCCCCAAGAACTTGGTAAGTCAGAACTTCATAAAAAAATTAAACCTGATAGAAAGATTTTGCTTCTGTATTTCAGCTCCTAAAGTCTGAAGAATGTGTTTGGGGCTGAGTAGATAAATACGTTGTTCTAACACATGTGAACATGGTTGAAAAAGGCTTAAAAAGTTTCTAGAGATAAAAATCAACTTCATAAAATATTTACCAAGTTAGATATACTGCCACAGGGTTAGGCTGAAATGTTGTACTGGCACTCAGTTGCCCAGATGAAAGTCAATTCCAGAGATAAGACTACTTTACTTGCACCATCTTGTCTTCAAAATACCTCCTTCTGGGAAGTAGTCACTGTAAACAGTGTATGGTGGGAATATGCTCCCTGCAAGACACCAGCACTGCAGATCAGTATGACAGAACTGTACCTTTCATGCTATGCAGCAGTCACAACTACCAAGGCATAAAGCTTCAAGACAAGTTAAACCAATAGAAGTACCCACTTCAATCCTGTGAACTGGGAAAGGATGGTGCAGCCAACCTTGTCAGACGTTGTCTATGGAAGGTCACATACAGCCACCATCCTCTGCTTTTAATATACAACATTACATGAATATTCAACTGGAATATCAAAGGAATAATGATCAGGTAGCACTTCCACAAGAAGAATAAGCCTTTACATGAGTTTTCTTCCTGCATGTCTATTCCTATATTTTCCAGACATTGCAGGACTGTAGTGTAGCCAGTGGTGCCAGTTCCATGCACTGCTTTATGTCTCCCATGAATGCTCCTTCCACCTCAGATGGCATGGCCCTCACGACTAGCCAAGGGGAACACTATACATGACAGTTCAAACTCCTCTGTTGAGCCCGACTTCTAAAGGCTTCTTAGAGTCTATAAAATAGCAAAGCTAAAAGCCAGCTGGAATAAGTTGATATTTCAAGCCAAGAATAACACATTTAAATATGGTATCTATTAGCAAACACAAAGCATGAATTGTATTCTCTCTCTCTCAGCCACTTCAGTTGATTGTTGATAATGTCAGGTTATCAATTCATTTCTCATACACAGACAAGCAAATATAGTATCAATTAGGTAGAACCTAGCTAGGTCTTTGATGATTGCCTTAATGATGAAAAGGCCAACCCAGATCACTTTCAAACATGCCCAGGTGAAGCCTCTACTTCTCCAAATGTAACTATATTTTTTTTTTAATACTTCACAGTGTATAAGAGTTTGTTATTCATCTATGAAAACAACCAGCTGCTTAGATTGAAAATAATGATGCTAGGAATGGAAATACATGACCTTCAGCCTCAGCAGAATTTTGGACAGAGCAATTGTCCAACTCCACAGCAGGTGACTTGCATGTTCAGCCAACACTGTAAGGCAAGTTCTCTAGCTGCAGGAGAGGGTGGATTCTTGGGCTAAACACTAACAACTCACTCACTAAGAAGGCAATTTAAGGAAAAACAGTCCAGCTGCCTCACAGATAAGGAAACTACTCCCAGGAGACAGGCCATTACACAATCAGTAAGCATAATGAAGACTGACACAAAGGAAAGAAACCAGGAAGGATTCTGCAGCAGTAAACAACAGCAGAGAGCTATATGACACTTCAAACACAGGTGCCCTTTTGCTACTGAAGGACTTGATGTCATCAAGTGCTAAGAACTGAGGAAAAAATAATAATTTCTCAGAATTAGTGTGGAAACAGATACTATCCGATGTAACAGATTCAGAGAGCGCAAATCAAAAGCTAGTCCTATCCCTGTGGGACCCTTGATATTTTTAACCATCATCAGCTATAACATCTTTAGTATCTTATACTCAAAGCAACGGCAAAGGTTAACAGCAGTTTTCATATTTCATCCAATTCTCAAATTAACAGGATTGCATCCGAAGGTGGGAAGCAGTGACTACGCTCCCCGGATGTGGGCACCAAGCGTGGCCACAGCTTGCCCCACGGCAGAGCTGGTGCAGGGGCGAGCCTCGGGTGAGCTCACAAAGCCACACCAGCAGCTTTCTCTTCAGCTCCTGAGGTGCATCCACAGACGGGCCAGCATGTTGAAGACAGGCAAGTGAATTGCATTTTAGAACACGTTTATACCACGCTCCTTTGTTTCCACCCTTTTCTTTGCTAACAATAGACCCCCAACTTCATAACAAAAGTGCAGAAGAAGTCAGAGCAAGCCACTTAGAAGAAAATTTCCTGGGTACTAATTATTTTTTTAAGCATAAGTGAGAAGTGAAGACAACTGTGGAAAGGCATGGCACTCAGAATGAGCATACCACTTTATTTAAACAGTTCCACAAAGCCAGCACACCGAGGTGTCCATCAGACCCACAGCTCTGCTGCTTAAATTGCTCCCTCCAAGGGCTTTAAAATGAGGAAGAACTAGTAAACACTTATTACAGGCACTTAAAGTTTGCACCAGGTACTTCAGCTGCCTTCAAGACCTATTTCAGCAGGGTGGGGGAGTTTGAAAACCCTGCAAGCAAAGAAAAAGAAAACGGTAGCTATGGAGAAGTAGCCCAGATTACAGCAGACCCATAATGCCCTGCCAGCACGGCTTTACAGGCAGGAGCCTCCAGTGGTGGCAGAGCTACCCCATTGCTGGACCATCTGGGGCAGGCGTAGAAAAGCCCACAAATACCTTCTGCCAGCAGCGCTGCAGCTACAAGAGCTTTACCAGGACAGACCTGCTGGGTAGAGGTGTGATCTTCTTCCATGCACGGCTCACACATAGAGCTTTATCAGGAGACACGCAGCCTTTGAAACCGAGCATGAAATACCAAAGCCAGGAAGAAAGCACAGGAACTTCATACCTCCCCTGGCTAAGAGCACAGTTCATCTCCTCTGCTCTAATTGAAGGGGAGCCTTAGACTATTTCTCCCTGATAAAAAAAAAACTCAGCTTCTTCCACCATAGCTTTCAAGGGCCTAAAGGCCCTAAAGTAAAGTGAATTGTCTGATTTCAGGGCATGGGGAAAAAAAAAAAACACGGCAGTTTTATACCATTTCTCTTTTCTCCCTTCACACTCAGTTAATTGCAGGCTGAAGTGCTTTTTAATAGGGGGAAAAAAAAAGCAGTGCGTTTGAGCTAAATTGCCCATCTTTGGTAGACACAGAAAAGATCTGATCTGCTGAGAATAACTGCGTATTTTTTACAACAGTAGTAAAAACCCCTTCAAGATAAATACCCTTCTAAAAAAATAATTGCTTGTATCACAGTCTTTCAATATAGACACCACTTAGTCTAAAGCAGGAGGAGAAAGGCTATATTCAGCATTAAAATGGAGATAAAGCACTTGTCCTGAGTCACAAATAAGAACTTCGGGGGGGGGGGGGGGGGGGGGGGGAGCCTACAAGCTGGCACTTCTGGCTGTCAGAGTGGAAACACCAGCCCTGAGTTAAATACTGAGGCTGTCTCCTCAACACAGAAGGACAGTTCAGCAGCTCAGTGCTGGACTCACAGCAGTCAGCATGCGAGCAAGAAAAAAGCATCCATGATACACAGCACCTGTAAAAGGTCCAGATAGGAACTCCAAAAAATTTTTCCTTCTGGCCCCTAACAGGCCAACATATCTAGCTCTGGACTACAGGAAGTGTCCTATAACACACCATAGCTCTCAGACTTATATTTTTCCTGGTTTTCCTCTTTTTTTTTTTACCCCCAAATGATGGTTGACGTGTGGTTCCTGCTTCAGATTTCTGGTTTCTAGATCAGTAAGGAGGTGGATACCACCACCTCTAATGGAACAAATGATTGTTCAGGTAGTAAGGGATGGGGGGAGAAATATCTCCCTACCAGAAGCAAGGGAAAGCTTTCACCCAATTCTTTAAGATGCTATCTTAAACTACTCTCCAGGCTAGGTTGATAAGGGGAAGCCGACAGAAGGGGAAAAAGGGCTACTACCCCCCACAAAGTAATGTTTGTGGGGACCGAGGACACAAGGGGGAGCACAGCTAGCTGAATGATGTCACTTTTCTGTCAGAGGGAATCAAGCCTTCCCATCATCCCAGAGCTATGTGTGCTGCGGGAAACCATCCCAGCTTAGAGGCAAGGCCAATTCTCCCAGAAGGGAGAGTTTGGGTCCCAGCAATTCAGAGGCAAGGCTTATGCCTGTTGCCAGTTGTGCTGGGAGCACACACAGCAGCAGTCTTTAGAATTTCCACCTCTGTTTTAAGCCCAGGACATTAGTAGTTTAGTTTAGAAAGGTGTTTCACAGGTTGCACTCTTACAAGATGTTGCCCAGAGGCAATTCCAAAAGCACTCTGCTGTGTGGCTAATTGCTTGGGGTGAAGGGGACACCACTGTTAAGATGCTCTAGTCTTTCTATAGCATAGAAAGTGAGAAAGGTATATAAAAGACACGCTGTAAGAGAAGAACAGTTAGAATCACTTCAGCCCAGCACAATTCTTTTTTTTTTTTTAAAGAATCCAAAAGAACAATATCTGAATTGTTCATTTGGTTTTGCATAAGGCATAAGTCAATGCAATATCATGAAACCCAGAGGTAAGATTATGCAGCAGTTGCTACAGAGATTTTTATTAACATAGTTAAAAAAATGCTCCCTGTTACCTTTCTATAATCATCAATAGAACAAAGGTCCAACTTACCAAAGGGAAAGAAGATAGCTGAAAACTAAGACCTGATCTGTCCTGTCCACTTTCACCCCCAAACATACAGAGCCCAAATTACTCAGCAGAGCAGCCCTGAAATGGGGACAGTATCAACAGTGGAGAAGCAGCTTTGGGCAACCTGTAGGATTTGACAGCTTTTATACACTCCCTCACTGTCCCCTTTTCAGTCTTCTCACTTTCACCAAGGGTAGCCACAGATTCTACAGAGCATCTACAGAGGAGCTCAGTCCTTATGCTGTTTTAGGGAGAATTCTGGGAGGACCCGTTTTGAATCATATCTCTATTACAAGGTAGCAAAGAAAAATAGGAAATGGTTGCCAAAAAAAAATATATCTGAAATAGACTAAGGGAAACCTCAGGCTCCTACAGGGCCCAGACAAGAGCAACAAGAACCTATAATGCCCTGCAGAACCAACTCACTGTCTGACAACAAGTTTGTGCCACAGGCATCCCGTTACCCATCCTCAGTTTAACAGGCTCCTACCAACATAACTAGTGTTTAGGAGGCACTCGGGAGCAGAAGGCAGGCACACGTGTGAGCTCTGCAATACTGCAGAACTGGCATCTGTTTGTGATAACTTTCTAATTCTGGTGAGAAGTACAGTAGATGCAGAGAAACACCCTCCCCTTCAGCTTCTGGCTAATTCCTACAACTGTGTGGTGTTGGGCAGCACCAGCTTTAGCAACTGGTTACATCACCAAAGGCTTCCTCACGTAGAGGAAATCCAGGGTTGCCATTTCTCTCTCCTCTTCTTTGGCTTATGCCACTGATCAGAAGAGTATTTTGGTGCTGATCTGATGGAACATCTCATGAAGGTGAAGTTTAATTAATTAGTTTTTATGTTTGTTATCTTAATTGCTACTAAAACCATTGCTCTCCTTCAAAAAAAAAAAATCAAACCCACAAAAAAACCTACTACAAACACCCCACCACCACACCTCCCCTCAAAAAAAACAACCAATACCACACAAAACCACTATTCTGACAGCTACAGCTGAATTGCACTCCAAAGACTCCAAAGAAACACTAGCAATTTATAAGTTATCCAACTACCCCACCTGAAAAGCAAATCCAAAATACACAGACTAACAACAGAGATATAGCATTTCTTCCAAAGTCTCTCACAAGATAAAATGGTAAGTTCCATCCACTTGCAGGGCACAAGAAGAGCTGACAGACAAGATTTGCAATACAATTAAAATGTCCTGAGCAGCCATCAAATCGAGCAAGACTCACTTTGAAAGTCTGTAACCAAGTGATTTAAAAGAATATCCAGGAAGAACAAACAGGATGCCAGAGAAAAAGATTATGTTCTCAAAACTGGATGCTCGGAGTTATGCTCCTAAAATCTAGCATTAGAAGGCTTATGTGGAAGTCGCTTATTAAATACCAACACTGCCATTATTTTGATGGTCACAGAGGCGCGTTAGGTCATTACCAGCAGGTGTAGAGAGTAGAATTCTAACAGAGTGAGAGTGCACTGCAGCCAGATGAGCCAAAAATAGACCTTTTCTGCATCTACTCACTGGATACAGAAACATAGTCTGATACAGAGCATTTCAGAACAAATCTGATATTTTTATCCTGAACATTTACCTCTTATGTCTCACTTCTGATGCACAAAAGATAACACAAGTTTTATATGCCTCTTCATATATTGTTTTTCTTTCTCTGTACCCAAGTCCAGTTCTGCTTTTACCTTTACCTGCAGTGCTAGCACACATGAGCCCCAGGCAGTTCCAGAACAATCCCACAGTTGAGAAAGTACCTGGTAGGACTGACACCCATGCTGAAGCATGAGTTGCCAGTTATCCAAATTATCACTTATGAAAAGGGACAAACTAATTGCCTAACAGGAATGATACCACTGGATCTCATAGGACACATCTACATATCCAGACAGCTGCTTCCTGAAGAGCAGAGTGCTGTGGAACCACTGTCACTTCCCATCCTTAAGCTCTTCCTTGAGCTCTCTTGGTGCACAGTCCACGTCCTGTGGTTCCCTACCACATGGAGATGCTCCTTGGCAGAGAGTGAAGAAACCTGCCAAACAGAGCTGAACCTCTTCAGGAAAAACACAGCTCGGAACACTTTACCCTTGGGAGTCAGACTAGCACGAAGACAAGCAAGCATCACAATCACAAGCTGGCATACCTGTGTCAGCAAAGTCACAATTCCTTAATTGCTCTGTTGTGGGTTGTTGGTTTAGTGGGGGGGGGGTTGTTGTTGTTTTTGTGGGTTTCTTTAATTGCTTCATAATGGTTTACATTAGTAATACTGTTGCCAGAGCAGCTGCAGATCATTTGCCCCATGCAAGTATTTAACTTTCACAAAGCAACACCCTTGTTGCACTTTCAGGACCAGAACTCAATTGTATTTAGCACTTTATAAGCCAAATGCATTTTCTGGAATGACCTGCAGATAATACAGTGTGATAACTTGGTACATCATCAATTCAAATCTGCATTGTGCCCAAACCTGTAGCTTTAGATGCAAAGCATTTTAAGGTGTTTTAATAAAGTTAGGTCACTTCCTCTTTCACACACACAACTGTCAGATCTGCTGAGGTCTGTGACTTTCACATTGTTTCATCAAAACCAGGATTTTAAGTTGCACATCACCAAAAAAAGGCAGCACTGCAAGTCATTAAACACTCAAGTAAAAACTCCATGCTATCTCACACCTTAACAGAGGTGTTTCCAGAGAGAGATACTTAACTCATGAGAATGATTCAGGTAGACATGCAGCCTCTGTCTGTTGAAGAGGCAGTGACAACACAGGAAATAAGAAACATGGAAAGACTACATAATGATTTTAATGACTTTTTAATCTTCAAATTGAAGCACCTAGCACAACGAAGTGACATAAAACACAGCAAATATGGATGCGACAGTAGTCTGTCTCCTTCAACGGGCAGCAGAAAGTGCTACTCAAAGTCCAGAAGAAATGCAGACTTCAGCAGCACCAGCAGTACTTGGGCCACTGGCCTTTCTAGCTGGGTAGAACACATGCTGTCTTGAACAGAAACGTGATCAAATCCACAGCAGAGACATGATGAAAGTAGAACAAGATGTGCTCATATCTGGATTCTCAGAAAAGATAAGTGAGAAGGGCTGGGTAAAGCTCTGGCTGGAGGCAGCTTCTCCGCTCACCATTTCAAGCCAGTGTTGTGCCACCCGATTCCTACTGTGCTCAAGGAAAGAGGTCTCATTACACACTACTGTAAGCTAACATGGCTAGATAAGAGAAAAAAAAAAAAAAAAAGTCCAGCTCTATCACCTCTTCTGAAAGAGCGAAAGAAGCAAACAGCCATCAAGACCTGCAGTTCTAAATAGCTCAGGTCAAATGCGTATTTGATCCAGTGCACTCATCCAAAGATTCAGCACTTCAAAAACAACTGTTTCAGAAGGTTTTTAAGTGCAATAAGACAGTTTTGCCTAGGTCATCATCTGCAGAATAAAATTAAGCAGAAGTGCTATCTTAGTTCTGCAGATGAAAGCCACTTTCTTGGGTAGTATTGTATCAAGTTATCAGCAAAACAGAAACCCATCTCTCAGTTTAACCACTATCCTTTAAGGGTCAATGAATGAAGAGGTGAAACTCCCATGTGAACAATAAAGCCTGGTTATCAGAAATACAACAGACAGTTATCGTGACACTTGCCGTGTTGTTTTCTTTGCTCTAAAGGAAGTCTGCAAAGTGCTGAAGTGAAGCCAGGCCTCAGTGGAGCTAAGCCATGAAGGCTAACCATGTCAGAAAGGAACTGAACTCACTAAAAATGTTTCCTCAGGTGCTTGACATGACATGGGAAGAATCTGTTTCTCTGGGAAGGCAAAGAGCAAGTATTTTGGTATACTAAGGGGGCTCGTTTGGAAGGTGAGTGTATTGAGGAAGAATCTATGACAACAAAAATGTTTTAAGCAAGGGCACACCAAGAACGTGCAATGGTTTGAACCATTCATTCTTTAGGCAGTGCTGGTGCTGCCTGGGGTGCAGAAAAGGGCTACAGTGTAGCGCCTTTCCTAAACCACAAATTTCAGCATTTGTACATCAAATTGGGAACCTATTGGGAACATCTATTTCATGGATCAGGATGTTAGAGTAAACTAATCTGAGTTTAATGAGAGGCACAAGTTCTTCAGTTGAACAATTTCCCACACAGCTCATCAAAATGCATACCCAAATGCCCTTGATGCCCTGGCACTTGTATTTGCCTATGTTAACACTCCCACGTACACAAGATTTCCACCATAAAGCAAACCACCTAAATCACTGAAACGGTTATAAAACATACATGAACTTTCTGAAGGCAACAGCACCGGGGTAATACCTAAATATCTTCAATACAGCCTTACCCTGTCTCTTCGAGCCAGTACATGCACAGTTAATCTACCACCTCCCGAGTACTATTGGCTGCTAAGCATTATCATGCTAGTGCATAACTTATTTCTATGCCCAATTGTTAATTTCTCATTGTTCAGCAACAAGCATGCACGGCAATGCAGCAAATAGATCAGTGACTAAGAGCAAATTGGGATGGTTTAAGAGAAGCATCAGTAGAGGAAAATTCCACTGCTTTGCAAGCCATCACGTAGCTCTCAAGCAGTAATACTCATAGGGGAGGAAACAGTTCGCTTTTTCCCCCCTCCCCCTTTAGGGGAATCTCTCATCCGTGGCTCCCCTCAATATGCTTATCCCGACCACCAGCGGGGTAGGTGTTTCACGCCGTTCAGCAAGAACCGATGCGGCTCAGGCAGGAGGAGAGGTGGGTGCCCTCAGCGCTACGGCAGTGGCCAGTCTCCGGCAGACAAATCGTTTTTCAAACGGGTGGCTGCCCCTCCATCGCAGCCGCTCAGGCTCTGCGGAGCGAAACGGGCACAAAACACAACGGTGTGAGTTGGCACCAAAGCCGTGGCTGGGGTGCGGGGGGGTGCGGGCTCACCTGACGACCTCTGCCAGCCACGGAGAGCACCGGGGCAGAGCCCGGCTCCTCCGAAACCCCCTCCCCGCAAAGGCCGAGGGGAGAACACAGCTTCTGCCAAGGGATTTACACTCCCTTGCCTCAAGGTCCACCGAGGGAGGAGGGGACAAACTCAACTCGGCGCAGCCCTTGTCCCACCAGGTGGGCTCAGGACGAGCCGTGGGCCCCGTGGCTGCAGTCGGTGGGTGACCGGCAAACTCCGGCCACCCGTGACAGCAAGCAGCGCGCCCACGGCCGGCGAGCAAAACCCCCGCAGCATCAAAGTTGAAACACACGCTCCTCCCCACACAGCACCCGCCACGGATAACGCTTTGCAAAAGGGAAAAAAAAAAATCAGTACTGCCGTGACCTGCGTGGCCAAATTGCTGTGGGTCCCCTCACTTCCCAGCTTCCCCCCCCCCAGCAGCTGCTGGCCGCAGCAAGGAAAGTCCCTCAAACGCCGTGCCCCGCCACCACCGCGGCCACCCCAGCGCCGGGGGACCTTGGCGCAGGACACCCCGCTCTGCCGCCGCACGGGAGGCGGAGGGGACGGGGTTCCCCCCCAACTCTTCTCCCGGGGAAAGGCGCCGGGGGGACACCTCCAGGAGCGCCGGGGTGAGGGGCTCCCTCTCCCCCGCCCCGGGGTGCGGCCTACCTACCCCTGCGCCGCCCGCCTCCAGGGGGGCGCAACGGCCGCAGCGCCGCCGCCCGCACCTCGCCTCAGGCTGCGGGGGCGCGGCCGAGCACCGGGGCCCGCCGCCGCCTCCGGGCCGCCCCCCCACACACCCCAGGCACCTGTCGGGGGTGACACCAACCCCGGGAGAGTCACCCGTGGAGAAACCGTGAGGGAGCGGGGCGCGGCGCCGGGACCCACCATAGATCATGGCCAGGCCGGTCTCATGGAGGAAGCGGACGCGGCGGTGCTTGAAGAGCCAGATGGTGAGGATGGTGAGGGTGAGGAGCAGGATGAAGGTGAGGAGGCTCACGCTGTCCTGCCGGTGGCTCTCCTCCGCCTCCTTCTCGGTGGCGAGCTCCTCCATGGCGCTGCTGCTACTGCTGCCGCCGCTCCGCTCCGCCGCCCGCAGCCCGCCGGCCGCCAGCAGGAGAAGCGGGAGCAGGGGCCGAGCCATGGCTGCGGCCGGGCGGAGGAGCTGCGGCCGCCGCTCCCCGTCCCAACACCCGCCGCGGCAGCGGCCCGCGGGCACTGCCCACCGCCCGGCCGCCGGGGCGGGAGGGAGGGAAGGAAGGAAGGAAGAAGGGAGGGAGGGAGAAAGGGAAGGAGCGGCCCAGGAGCCCGCCCGCCACCATCCGCCTCCCCCGGCCCCTTAAAGGCGCCGCCGCGGCGGTCTCGGCTGGGGGACGCAGGCTCGTTCCGGTGGAGGTGGGAGCCAGCCAGCCGCCCTGCTGGCGGCTCCCCACCGAGGGGATGGTTTTACTTCAGGAGCCCCAGGTGCCGCTCGGGGGTCGCGGGCAGCGCTGTGGGGCCGGTCCCGGTCCCGGTCCCGGTCCCGGTCCCGGTCGGTGGCTGAGCAAGGTGGGCAGCTGTAACGCGGGTGCGGTACCGAAAATTCATCACACCCCCCCCGGAGCCCGCTTTGCCCTTGCCCGGCTCCCAGCGGGACCGGGCGTTGATGGTCTCCCTGACACCTGGAAGGGAATAAATTCAGGCACTTGTCGCTCTGGTCTCCATGAATTTGCAGAAGTTCTCTCAAAATAGGGAGAATATGCTCGCTCGAGTATTTTTCCACGTGGGAATTTTTATTTTTTCTTCTTCTCCTTCCCCCACCCCGCGCCATACAGGAAAGCTTACTAAACGCATATTGCGAACTTGGGGGTTTTCCATCCAGATACATCCTACTGGAGATTTGCTTCGAGGAAGCAAGACAATTGTAGGAAATTAAGAGAGAGAGTCAGTATTTTTCATTTGAAACTTCTTTGCTGAAAAAAGAAGAAAAAAAAGAACATCTGCCTGCTGTTGTTTTAAAATCATCTCGAGTTGGGGGAGGGAAAGAAAAGTCAATTTTTGCTGTTTGCAAATAAGCTAAAATCATAACTTTCTCCTTTAGCTTTTTTCTTTAATGAACCACAAACCTTTTTGGTATTGAGGTGGGTTGTTTGTTGGTTGTTTTTTTTTGTTAATAAAATAAAACACAGGGAAATCAGAGTAATAAAAATATTTGGTTTTAAAGAAATACAAAAGGCCATAAAAGTCAGGTTTGTGGGGATTTTTTATCTTTTTTTTTATCATCTTCAGCAGGCGTGTGCTTTGCCTTCGGCTGCCAGAGGAATTCCCTCCCCGTGTCCAGTGGTGGTGTGAGCAATGCTGGCATTTTTGCTCCTGTATCATTTCTCCCAGAATTGTTATTTTCAATCACAACTTTTAACCATTATTTTGCATTAAAAAAAAGCATAATACCTTTGATCATGTGATGTGTTTTATTTAGTTATACAGCAGATGTTATCTTCTTTAGTACTGTTGGGTTTTTTTCTTGCATTGCTGCCTGGCCATTTCTGAGGGCACTTTAGTTACAAGTGTCTTTCTTCCAAACTTTCTCTTTTCCTGCTAGTGGATCTGGAATTGTCTCTTGTCACTCTTGTATACTTTTGTTTAGGAGACTCCTTTTTAGAAACATTTCAAGATGACAGCTATGCAAATCCATGTTTTTATTTATATGTAGTCATTTTAAATACGGTATTCATGCAAGCTCCTCATCAACTTTCAAAATCTGGTATACTTATGTGCAGTTACCTTTACATACTTGATTGTGTGGGGCTGAAAGTTTACATTGATAGTGTCATCATTTGTAAACCTCTTAGAGATTAAAAGCATCAATTTGCCCTGAAGACCTAGCTCTTAAACCTATGATGTGAACCATTAAAAATTACTGCCTCAAGGCTGCCTTACTTTAAATCTCACATTCAAAATTAACATTTCTGGTATAATCTTTATTGTGTATCTTTAGGATACACAATCTACATACAATACAATGTATATCTTGAGGATATAGCAACCTACAGGCCTCACAGCAGACTACAGGTATGCAATATAGTGCTAAGTATGTGTAATGCTGATAAAGTTGTAAAATAAGAATCTGAATGGCAATAACAGACTCTCTTATGGGTTTTTGTTTAGGTTTTTTTTTTTTTAATTCTTTTTTTTTTAGTGTGCTGCATAGTACTGGGTAAAGTCTGTCACTAAGTGTATGGTGGCTCTTTTTAATTTCATCTACGTCTCAGCTGAGCTGCAGTCAGGGTTTTAAGTTACTTTCTGCAAAGTCTTCCACCAGTAACCTGTGTTTTATCCTTCAACATTCACACAGTTCACTCTTGCTCTCCAGGCAACAATGAGAAATATCTAGGCAATTATTTTAATAATTAAATATAAAAGCCCAGTTTTACCTTTTTTGTTTGTTTGTTTGAGCTGAACTATGTTGCTTGTGGAGGAAAGCATTCATCCAGAGTTTGTCGTGTCAGTGCTACCGTCAGCACAAGCTTTAAACCTCCACATTTGCGTTTACAGGGGCTTTCACTGCTGCCTTGGCCCTGTAGCCTCTGCACAGATATTGCCTTATCCTAGAAACATCTCCACTGAAATCAGTACTGTCCCAAAGGTACTGCAGATACTGTCCCAAAATATTTTTCTGAATTAAAAAAAAAAATTATGTTCACCACCTTTGTGCACAAAATCAGGCATAACTCATTCTTACTCTGGACTATATGGATGCAACTAAGTCCCACAGACAAATTGGTGATGGGAATATGATTGTTTCTCTTCATTTAGGGCGTCAAAGTTTAATAGCAATATAACTAAGTTCCCCTCAGCTCAGTTTAATAGCAATATAACTAAGTTCCCCTCAGCTCATATTCTGTTTAATATGTTGTTGCCAGGGAATTTGATATGTACAATATATTTGGTTCATACAGGCCAAGGTTTGCTGTCTCTTTATACTCATGGATTGGTATCATGATGCTTGAATAGTTTTACTGATTTAAACAGTATCATCTGGAGTGTATGATATTGAAAAAGAAAAAAAGGTATGGAGTTGAGCTTGTCTATACATCACTGTAAATCAGGCTGCATCCTTGTAGGACAGCTGTGCTGACACAGCTCAGTTCCTTACAGCCATGTAGCTCACAGGCTGCTGCGGTGTTCTCAGTCCATTAGGAACAGCAGTGATTTCACCTCAAGGGGTAGCTCCGTCACTGTAATAGTCCTGTGGTTACAGTTTCTGCTCCAAACCTTTTCTGTCAGGACTCTACCTGCCTTCCCAAGCTGTTCCACACTGAACCTCCTTTGTGTTCTCTATAGGTGGGACCTGGATGCTACCTCTGTCTGGCAGTCACCACATATGTTGCAGAAGTCAGTCTGCCTGCTTAGCAAAACTATCGCTTTATTCTATATCTGATTTCTTCCCATTTGGTTTGTTTTGTTTTTTTTTATTTGGTCTTTTATCTGCTTGCTGTTTGAAGGGCCACGCTTGAGGCAGAAATGTTGTGTGTTTAGTGGGATGGAAGACAGTGGCCAAGTGGGATAAGAACAGCTAAAGCTAGGAGATGGCACTGAAATAGAGTTAAGGACAAAATCTACCCATGCAATGGAGTTCAGCCATACCTGGAGGGATGCAGGAGGATTTTGGTATTAAATGCTAATAAATATGTGCATTTGCATGTAACGTATGATTGACTCGCAAGATTGATTCACATGAGTCTGATCAAAACACCACAGAGATAGATAGGGATCAGCCCACCCCGCTCCTTTGGCCTACCAGTCTTCTCTTATTAAAAAGTGCATCCTGACAGAAGTACCATCAAATAATCCATTCAGCATTTTTATAGTTTCCTTTGTTATGAAACTCATTGTTATCACATGAACTGATATGCATTTCAGATTTATTCTTATTCCGAGTTGAATAGTGTCATGTAAGGCAAATGCATGGTCCTGTTTTCAAGCCCTGCTCTCTTTCTGAGCTATTAGTGGTAACATTGTCCACTCCTTGTCAGTAACACTCAAGTGCTCGCACTCCATTGAGACCTTTTCTGTATTATGCAAGCTTGTTGAGGCTGACCCTTTGTGCTGATGAAAGCAGCAGGTTTGAGATTTTCAGTGATCTAACATGCTGTTGTAGGACTGGTCCTGATGGAGAAAGGCCTCACAGTTACTTGCACTTGCAACAAACTGGAAAATCAAACAAATCCTTATCTTAATATGTGGCATGTTTATGCAACTTCCCTTGCACACTCAATTTTTCTAGCACATTAATCCAGAATGCAGTAGCAAGTTGATTAGTAGGCAGGTCAACCTTGCAGAGCAGCTAGCAAGTCAGCCACTCTCCTTACTGCCTCCCTTTCTCTCTCCTTTCTCCCCTTTTAAGCCAAAACCATCACTGTGCTTTAAAATAGCAACCCACTTCAAACCTATAGCAAAATTCTGGCAACAGCGGGGTCACCTTGTGGGCTACCCTCCTGTGTCCATGTAAGATATCCCCACACCCCGGGATCCCATAAAACATACCCTATTGCAGACACGAATGTAAAGACAACTAAGTGTTCTGCAATTAAATTCTGAAGAACATGGCGTGTTTTTACTGAAAAACAAATTCCTGTGAATCTCAAATTTGTTGGAATTGCTAACAATTGTGACACATTTCTTTGTTAGTACCGGTTCTACAGAGGTGTCCTGTATCTAAGAAAATGTCAGAACTGTCATTTTCCATCAGCGCAAATGCAGAAATCAACATTATCCTTTCCAGTAGACGAAAGTCTAGCTAGAGTAAAAGCCTGTGCTGTTTGCAAGGTGCAAAAGTCACTCTCTGTGCAGCTACATCTCACAGCTTTTATGTCATGGTAAACCTTCAAAGTGTCTGAGAGGGATCTGACTAGAAATTTTATCTGCTGAAGGGTGCTCCCTCATACCCGAACAGAGTACTTTTGGCTTCTAACTGTGTGTGATATCAGGAAGTGTCATTCTACCAAGGACAAAGCAGGTTTTCTCTTATTCTTCAGAAGGCAGGAGCAAATCATGGTTATGACTTTCAACATTACAGTTGCTCGAAGAAGCAGCTAAGGGAACGCTGTTCCTACCACTCATTGCTCCCCACCACATTCACTGTAAATATTTGAACAAGTGAATATCCTAGTGTCACAGCTCAACTTGTGCAAGAAGAGTCTGGAAAAGGGCAAGTGAGCCTCGGTTGAGACACACAAACTATAATTTGACCTCCTGCACAAAATCAATCTCATCTAGCCCTATGAGGAGTTATGTTAACATCACGTGAAACTGCAAGTGTGCACGTAGATGCTCTGTTACTGTCAGCTGTCAGTTGGTCACAGTGCCTGTGGAAGGTTTCCTCAAATGCAGCTCTAAAGTGCAAAGGAGGAAAGACTGGGGAAAATGTAGGCATAGTGTTGTGGCATTCAAATTTTTCTATAAAATATTTCTATTCTATATTGGGACAATTATACTAATTACACCTTTTGACAAAGCTGTCCTGGAAAAGTCTGCTGTTCCGTTCTTGAGAGAGAAACAGAAAGTCCAAATTATGTTTGATTAAATCTTGACTAGGCTCAATACACTATGCCTGTACGTATTGTATAGGCTAAAAAGTGAATCTTTGTAAGTAAAGTTACACTAAGTATCTTGGCTTCATCTGAATTCGGCAGCCCAGAGGCATGGCTAGACATATGAAAGAAAAAGGTTAGATCTATCTTGAGAACTTATATCTGAAGGTAATTATGTTTGCTCTGTTCTGGAAAAAAATCAGAAAAATCCCAGTTTCTTCTGGGAATTCTTCAGGAAAACAAGCTCTCCTATAAATATTAGATTCTAAAACATCCATACAGAAGTGGGCTTGAGTGATAAATGGCTCCCATCATGCTGGACACTGCACTCTTCAGTTTTAGAAGAAGCCTAGTAATTTGGTAAGAAGTATGCTTCCCATACTTCCGTGGGCTCTGCTTCTGCTGAAAGGGATGAATTATTAATAATATACTAATATACTCAATTTGTATAATCTAGGCAATCTTCTACATAGATAATAACTTACTAAGAGAGTAACAATGTCAGTTAACTGGCTGGTAATCACAGGATGTCTGAGGTCAGAAGGCATGTCTGGATGTCATCTTGTCCAGCTGCCCTGATGAAGCAGAGCCAGTTGTCTGGCTCCATCTACTTTAGACCCTCCCTTCAGGTATTTATATACATTGATGAGATTATCAGTGTATGATAAAAAGAGATTAGATTATTGACAATGATATGAATGTAATATCTATTTTAGTAACAATACTTATCTACAGAGTTTTCCAGAGTGGCAAAAATCAAAGAGAATGGTCCTTCCACAGTTATTCAAGGTGGATGTGGATGATACGGTTACAGGGGTTTATTGTTTGGTTGATTGCTAGGATGCTGGCCAAAGGCAAAGAGGAAGAACACCCCCAAAGACCTGAAATCAAAAGACAGAGAGCGCTTGTCAGCTGCTTCAAGATGCAAACAATATTATCTCAAGCTGTACCCTCAAGGTAGGAAAAGTCCGAGGCAGATATAATAGAACAATCAGTATCACAATAGTCAGACCAGATAGAAGCTACCACTTGTGCTATTGTAATGAAGGATTCGATGTTATACTTACAACGCTTATGCCTTATTTTAGTGGGTAGGATAATTCATTCTATAAAGAAGGCTTTTCATCCTAATATTATTTTCATATTCCTGATTCCTTATTCTTCCTCAGTTGTGTGCTGTTCAAGATAAATTCCAAGTTTGGGCAATAGAATAAATGGGGTGATTTATTGTGGTGTGGTTATTACATGCATACAAAGCAGGGACATCTAGAGACCAAAGCAGGGTCTGCAAACAGAGTCAGTACAAATGCATCTACTAGATGTGGAGTATTAGAGCAGCTTAGATAATAAGTACGTTGCATGACCTCTAGTGGTATTAAGCCCAAGGCACTGTCAAAGTCATTCAGAGCAGCCTGGTACAGAAGATCCAAGGTTACAGAGGCACCACCACATACGTGCTAGTGCTGTCCTGCTGTACCCCGCCTCACTGCCGGCTTTATGCCCACTCAGATTTTGTCCCACTGCCAGGATAAGACTGAGAAAAGTTTTCAATTCAGCAGAAATTCCAAACACTCAGCAGAGCAAATGTCTTGCAGCGATGCCTTCGTTGTCAACTAATCTCATGGGGTCATTAATCTTCCCTGCTATTGTCGTCATGTAGAGGAATAAGGAACCCGGCAACACCAGTGAAAGAAGGAGTGAGAACTGGGAGGTGAAGTCTGCAACGTCCTCTCTGCAGCGACTCAGAAAGTTATCAATGAGTAACTTTTTCTTTTAACAATAGCAGAAAAATAATATTCCGTTTCACCATTTTTGCTGGTCCTATTTCCTTGAAGAGGTGAACCCATCATCACTGATGTCCCCTTAGACCCTTCTTGGAAGGTCCGAAGTCCCCACAGCAAGAGAAGGAGGCTTGGAGTGACCCGCTGCCTGGGATACAGGCTTTGGAGGTAGGACCAGTGCTGCCAGAAAGGAGCTACTGGCACAAAGATGAGGTGGAAACAGCAACAAATGTGGCAACAGAAAACAGTGGATGGAAACCAGGCTTTCCCACAGGACTTCTAGGAGGACACCAGTGTTCTCTGGGACTTGCTTTTGGCAGTCTCTCGGCAGGACAGCCCGCAGGTTACAGGACACCCTGAGACAGACAAGTTACATTCTTTAGAGTTACGGGTCCTGTTCCCTTGGTTTCCCTTCTCATCCATCATATCCGGCGGCCTCTGAGCCAGGCTGAGTGTGCAATGAGTCAGTCCCCACTGGCACGTCGGTGGAAAATGTTTCAGTGCTCTGCCACAACTGAGAGATGCATAGACGTTTTGACAAAGTGCAATTGCTTGTTATAGAAGGCATATTTTGTTTTATTTGCACTTATCTTTGGTTTCACTCACATTCTGGGGTTTGGGGCTTTTCTCTTGTGCACTTCTTTTACATTCATGGCAGGCTGGCTGTATTCCTGAAATTTTCTAATTATTTCCTTGTTTGCTATTATTTGCTATTTAGTCCTTTGGTATGTAAATATCTGTGAAACAGAGAGGAAGGGAACTTCAAAAGCCAACTATTTTTAAAGGAAACTATTTTTAATAAGTAGTATACAAAATTGACCACAGACCAATTTAACCCAGAAAATTGACATTGTGTTTGCTTTATCTTATGAAAGTATTTAAATTGTAACCTCTTTTCATGTGTCTGAATAAGACTTTTGATGGATTTTTTTGAGGGGTATGATCCAGGGTTATTTACTCTGTATATTTATCTAAACAGATACATCACCTTCATAATTTAGGAGTGAGTATAACTTAGCCAGTTGTTTGAAGCTGAGTTGTTATAGCATGCACCTCTTTAATGTGTGTATGAGCTCTTTTGGCGTAGCTGCTTTCCAGATGTAAGCCCTTTCTGGCATGGACTGTGATTTCATCTGTGTATAGCACCTACAACTTACAGAGAACTGTTAGAAATAATCAATGATGACAAACAGTTCCACAAAAAAAAAGTGTCATTTACCTAAAACAGCTTTGGTAGATCAGCTTTAGACAGCTAAATTTTTGATGTCTAAGTCTGTTCCTTACCCTTCGTTGACTTCATAGTTAACAAAGAAAAACAAACAGATCATAGAATCATCCAGGCCATAGGGGACCTCCAAAGGTCATTTAGTCTGACCCCCCCACAGTCGGGCAGGGACACCCCCAACTAGACCAGGTTGCCCAGGGCCTCGTCAAGCCTCACCTTGAATGCCTTCAGGGAAGGGGCCTCAACCACCTCCCTGGGCAATCTGTTCCAGTGCTCCACCACCCTCATAATAAAGAACTTTTTCCCAATATCCAATCTAAATGTCCTCTTTTCCAGCTTGAAGCCATTGCCCCTCGTCCTGTCACTGAAGGCCTTTGTAAGCAGACTCTCCCCAACCTTCCTGTAGGCCTCCTTCAGGTACTAGAAGGGGTTGAGGTACTGGTACTACTGGTACTGGTACTACTACTAGAAGTTGAGACAGGTTGGGTTAGCTACCATCGAAAAGTGCTTATCTGAGATGAATTGCCATCACAAAGTTTTTTTCCACTGCCTAAAAAGCAATTGCTTTGGGTGACAAGCTCAGAGCTACATATCTGACTAGCAGACCTGCTACGCTAGGGCTAAGAAAAAATACCATGTATCCAGTTTGTTTGGTAGCAGCGGATCCCAGTGAGTACAGGATCTACAGTGTCAAAAAAAAGGCATTTTTTGACAGTTTGCCTGTACCAAAGATGTTCAGTCACTTTCAGAAGTAGAAGATGGACAGATTTTTCCTTCTCTGATTAAACCAGAGAAAATTGATAGACTGTTTTGCTGGGGACATTGATCCTGCTGAATAGGTCTGAAGCAGAGTAAAGTATGAGTCCCAAGGTGAGCCATCCTTATTGGACTTCAGATCTTCCTTTTTTCTTTTTATTCATCCTTGTCCTGATGCCTCTCTCACTGAAATATTTTTTGGAGGTTACTGCAGTTTGAATAACTCCTGAGTTCCTGGAAAGAGGGGGACTGAAATTGCTCAAAACAGCAGGGTGGTGAATGAGAAGATATTTCATTTGCCTTGAAGACATTTTCCATTTTCCCATTACTTATGGGAAGTACTTACTGGCCAGCTCTGCACCAGGTTCTCATGGCATGGCTGTGCTGCACTTCTTTTGACCTTTAAGTCGAGATAAATGTACCTAAACTGTATGTAGTTTACGCAGAGTGTACTTACCCCTGTATATGATCACAGAGCTCCTTCAGGTTTTCTCCTAACAGTATTAAAATCTCTATTTCTATCTCTGGACTGAGAGGAAGGTCTTTTCCACATGTCAGGTTTGTCTAATTCATACCTCTTTCTCTGGTGAATGGGTCTATTTTTCAATAGAACTTATCTTTCATTCCACCCCTGTTTTTCTCTGTCTGACCATTTTGATTTATTGATTTCTGTACTGAACATTTCTGCTCCTTCAGTGCAAATTACATTATTTGAAAACCAGTCTTAGTGCAACAAGTTTTCCTAACTTGCAAGTAAGCTTTAAACTCTTCCAAATGATAATTATTTCCGTATTTTCTTTCCATCTGCTCTCTCTGCAGAATCCCTAGCTATTTTGTGTTATCAACAGTTTAACTAATTTATTCCTCGGAGTCTTACAATGACGTAGCAGTATTTTCCAAAAACAGCATCTAGAATGTTTATTACACATTCTGCTGAAAGACAAGAAGGGAAGAAAAGGCAAAGCAAATGGAATCCTGTATTTGTTTATTGTAACTGCAGGACTTTTTCACAGTTAACACTGAATATTTAAATGTGTGGTTTTGATCTGATTCACTGGCTCATTATGATGCTGGTGGAATTTGATTAAAATCTTGACCTGTGTGGGGATTGTTCAGGATTACAGATTCCTGTACAATTCCCTAATGTTAATGCACTACTGCAGCCCTTGAGTAGATTTTACCAGGATTCCACCAAGGTTCAGGTAAGTGATGTCTCCCGCATTTTTGTTGGAGATACGACTTTTGTCACTTTTTGCCAGACTCCCTGGGAGCATCAGGCAGCCACTGTTCTCACCCACAAGGACAACGTGAATGGCAGGTTGGCACCACAGACAAAACCACCCCACAAAATTAATGTTGGGAGCTTGAAATTGGAAGAGCATCAGTAGACTGTGCAACAATGTAAAATAAGACTTCAGATAGACAAATTCTGATTAATTGTGCAATAGCTAATTAACATGTTGCTGCCTTCAACTTCCCATCTTTGATGGGCTGCCGCACCAAAATTAGGACAGTGTCTACCCCAGGCCTCAGCAATCCCTCTCCCATGTCACAGCAGCAGCTCAAACCAACAGTGAAAGGGGGATGATGTCATGCCAGATGCTAAGCAAGATAAAAAAACCAACAAAACAAAAAAACCCACCAACCAACCACTAAACCCCCCCCTAAGCCCCCCTCTCAAACCCCCCCAAAGCAAACCTCTGTCCTTCTACAGTCAAAAAGTTATCTAGGCTCTAAAAATGGCAAGGTATTAAGTGATAAGAGCAAACAACCCCTGCTCAGTGCATTCTTGGCTTTCCTTTTCCACGCTGGGATTGTGACAGAGTGAAGCTTTTCCAAAAGCTCACTTTTGGAACAGTGCTCCACTGAGGACCCCAATGTTACGTGCTAGAGACCTAGATAGAGCATAAAAAGATGTAACTGGAGGCAGATGCTGGCAGATGATCTTGTCCATCTTAACTAGGATACAAAGGGAACTGGAGTGCCTCTTTAGAAGGAAAAAAGGTCCTGTAAGCCTAGGGAAGAAAGTAAGGGCTGCTGGGCTGTGATACAGCGGGCTGTTAAAGCTCATCTGAATTTTAATTGTGTCCCTAAATCTTTGCTCTTGCTTAAATCCCACAGAAATCTGTAGGTTTTATCAAGTGCATACATGCCTTGCTGAATCAGCACTGTAGCTTATTTGAATTGCTGCCCTATTAAACATAAACCACAAAAGATATACTCCATAAACTTTATTGTCATTACATTGCATTTCAATTTAACATTAAACTGAAGAGTCTGCCTGCCTCAGCTAGAGGCTCAGGTGGAACACAAGCTCTTCTGGCAAAGTGAATGTTGGGCAAACACCCCAGTTATGGCAGCTGTCTTCATATCACAAAAAAGGATCTGGGATCTAGACTCTTGGGTAAGATCTATGAACCTGTAATTGCTAAACAAGAGTATGTTTTATAGCTGAAAACTTAATTGTGCTCTTTGAGTAAGTGCAGTCACTACATTAGAAGCCCTTAAGTAGATTGTGACCCTCTCAGCTACAGAATTTCTGCCACAGAGATGGCTTGTGGCAAAGTTCAGAATTAATATGGTTTTTGTATCATACATTATGCTGTCCATTATGCTAATATTAGGATAAATACTCCAACTATATAGGATAAAATACATTATGGTCTGCTTTCAAACGATTTTTTCATTCATTTAGCCCAAAATATTTAATTTATGCCTTTTTAATATTATTGGCTATTTAGATATTCAGTAAAAAAAAATTCTGAAATGACTGTAGTTCTGTGCAGCGCCATTTTGAATAGTACACTCTCTGTCCACGTCTCATGTACTGCATAGAACTCTACTCATCTTTTTCCCAAACACCAGCAACAGAAAAAGATGTGTAAGCATGATGTAATTTCTTACAGGGAAGGTAATTTAAATTGGGAATATATGGAAGGTCATTTTTTTTGAACAAACAAGTTAGCAAATGTGAACTATTTGGTTTTGCTGTTCGTGCTTTTCCTTGTCATACCATGTAAGTTCACAGTAACCTGGGACACAGGTACATCTGCCCATCATTCCCATTTAAATAATCCCAGCATTAAGATTGTATATCACAGTTAACAGACTGTATGCTAGGGATAGTAAAAAAAAAAATGCATTCCCTTGTGGAACAGCAGTAGTGTGGTTCAGCAAAGTTACCAGGCCTAAGTTCTATATGCAAGGAGATGCTGAAAAGTCATATATTGCTTGAAAAACAGGAGGACATTAGTTTAGCATTACCACTAGCAATGCAAAATAGATTCTAGTACATTTTATCCACAAATTAACCGTATTATTTGCCCCACCTGGTCTCAAGTTCCAGACTAGCTTCTGTTGGCAAGAGTTTCCTACAGTAGAGAATATCCTAGAGAGACCAAAAAGAAGACCAGTGTGATCTCAGAGTCTGTGATGACTGCTGTGTGAAAATACTATTCTGTATATTTGTCATCCGCTTCTGCAAAAAAAGAGTGTTTGTATGAGACTCAAATGCACAGATGTCTAATTGAAATAGTTGTTTTTCACATTCATCAGTTCCTCAACACAATTTACCACATGTCTGTACAAACATTTGGGCTGTTCTACTGCATAGGTGGTGGGAGATTTAAATAAGCAGCTGGAGGAAAGGGATGCTTTCTGTAACAGTTCTGTCTTAAATGTGTAGCAGAACATAGCCTCAGAGAGTGAATCCAGCAGTAAGGTATCCTTCCCTCCCTCCCTCTTGAATGCTGTGTGAGGAATTGTCACTGTCAGGTGTGATTTGTCTCATCTGTAATTCATGATTTCATGAGTCTAGGTGAATCTAATCTTGACTGGGAATCCTTTTCAAAGCTTTATGCCAGGCTAGATAAGTTGCCAGGATCTCAAGTACAGGATTTATAATATCTCCTGATAGAAAACATGAAATGAGCTTCTAGAAAGTAGTAGTAATTAAGCTCTTTTGTTTTGCCCTCTTGATTTTCATGTCTCAGCGGTGATATTTTCAAGGTCTTGTCTGTAACCTGTTTTGAACAAGACACCCTTCAGATTTAGCCACAGAGGTACGATTTCAAGAGCTTTAATAGACACACACACACACACACGCAGACAGAAAATACAATGATTCTCATTAAGAAGAAGATTGTGAAAGCTTGGGTTTGTGTGTTTTGGCAGGCTTCCAGCAGCACAGAGGGCACTTGGTTCTGCCCCAGCGTTACAAGTGTCGGTGTGCACACAGTGAGCTCCTGCTCCCTTACGCTGCCTGATCAAGACCAGGCCAGGCTCCCAGGTCCCCATGTTTACTGGGAACAGCTGCCTCCCTGTGCCTCTGGGGTGATGCACAAGGGCGTGAAAGAAGAGAAAGGGGAAAGGGAGTTAGCATCTTTCTCCCCTGTGGTCAAGCAATCACTGCAAAGCTACATGGGGATAAAAGCCAGCCCCTGCTGGGACACAGCCCATGGACACGCTTTGCCCCTCTGCCTGAGAGGGGCTTCTCTTCTGCTAAAAAAGAATCATTGCCCTCCTGGGAAGGACAGTGGAGGTCTGAAAGGCTCCTTGCGAGCTGGGTGTGCCCAAAAGGTATGTTTATGGCAAGTGTCTTTCACCAAATTCTTCAGAATATCACCTCTACAATGAAAATGTTTTATTTTTCAGTTACCTAGAAACTACCGACTGGGAATCACACAGCTCTGTATTAGACTGTAATTAGATATATTTCACAACATCCCCGTGAGGGAAATCACTAATTACAGCAGTTTGTTAAAATTAAAGTAAGTATAATAATGGTTGGTAGTCACTGTGATGTTATTGCAATCTTGTATTACTACACTTCGGGCTATGATTGTATCAAATCTCAGAAGCCAAGAGGGTTGGGTCTGACTGGCATATGAATAGAGAATGAAGAACTGAACTAGGCATTTGCAATTTCTTAAGAAGCCATGTGCTCATAAATCACAAGTCATATTAATTTGGTCTGGGATAAATATTCTGGTGCTTTGGTGTTGGGAAACACCCTGGGGCTTGAGAGGTAGTGTTGTGACAGAGAGAGAAAACCTATAGGCTGTCCTGATCAGCTGTAGCCATATAAAAATCCTCTATTTTGATGGGACTGATGATTTTGCAAGACAAGTATGTTGGTCATGGCAGCGTGGAAAAATCATAACTCAGAAACTTGAATTTACCTTGCATCTGCTCATTAGAAATGTAAAAGTTACTTTCTTCTCTTTCATTTAAATACCTTTGTGAAGCATTACTGACATCAGTGATGAAGTGTTTCCATTGTAGAGCAGGCTCCATTTCAGTAGGGGAAGAAGTCTCTTTACACACACAGACTGTGAAGTTCTCTGTTATGACAGATAATCCATTCATGTGAGGTAACAATGTATGGTAATGTAGTTTTAGGTTTTGCATAGATTAATTAAATGGTATTTTAGCTTTTAACAACAATGTAACAAATGTAATTTTCATTCCTTCTATTGAAAATTATTATATGGATTTTAATGGATGTACTGAAAGAGGAGCCTGGTTGCTGAAAGACTGCAGAACTTTGTTAATCTGTATAAATTACACAGGACTGTTAGAACTTCAAGAGGAGCTAAAAGAGATGAGGGTATATCAGACTCCCTGCAATTGCAAACTGTCTCAAACTGGCCTAGTTGGACATGCCATGGAAAGAGCTGGTGCATAGAGGACTCGGTGAGAGACCAGGATCCAGCCAGCAAGTGCCCAAGAAACCCAGAGCAGTGGCTCAGAGAATAAATTCACATGGTAGCCGAGATGTAAGATTTTGTAGTTTCTATTGTCATTGGTAGCACTGGCTGAGCTGCTGACTTGGGCTGTAGCATCAAAAGCTCAGACCAGGCTTCACATCTGCCTGGATATAACGTGTGATGCCAAAAAGGGTATATCAGTCACCCCCTTCGTAAGCAACCATTTCTGGCCAACTGGTGTCTTGCTTCCTCCGTTCTGCTGTCCCCAGGGCCCTGAGTTGGGCAAGCTCAGAGCATTGGCAGAGCATGTCTCAGCTACCTTTCCAGGGCTTCTCCCCTCTTCTTCTTCTGCTCCTACAGCAGGAAAGCCATCCTTTAGTTTACATAAAATGGCTCTACAATTTTATAAGAAGTGGATATGTATCAGGTGTAGGTGGCCAGGTTTTGGTAGCAGGGGGCTACCAGGGTGGCCTCTATGAGGATTGGCTGGGAGCTGCCCTGTGCTGGACACAGCCACTTCCAGACATCTCCAACAGACCCACCACAGGGCATGGCTGAACCCTCAGCGACACCGGTGGCACCTCTGGGAAAACATATTTAAGAAAAGGGTCAAAATGCTGTGACAGCAGTGTCAGAGAGAGGAGCGGGAAAAGAGAAAGAGCAGTGTGAACACCAAGGTGAGAGAAGACGAAAGCGATGGAGGTGCTACAGGTACCAAAGCAGGGATTTCCCTGCAGGCTGTGGAAGATCCCACGCTGGAGGAGACAGCCACATGGCAGCCCAGGGAAGGCCCCACGCTGGAGGAGACAGCCAGCCACACTTCAGCCCAGGGAAGATCCCATGACAGCAGGTGGACATGCCCTGGAAGAACTGTGGCCCATAGAGAGCCCATGCTAGAGCAGCTCTTGAAGGACTGCAGCCCACGGAAGGACTCGGGCAGGAGCAGAGTGAGAAGAGGAAGGAGCATCAGAGAGGAACCGCTGTGGGCTGGCTGCAACTCCTCCACACTGCTTGGAGGGTGGTGGGTAGAGGAGTTAGGAAGGGGGGGGTGAAGCTTATCCAGTAGGGTGGTGGTGGTGGTGGTGGGGAGGTGTTTTCATTTAGACTTTGCTTCTCACCATCACAAAAAAAAAAAAAAAAAATAATAATTTTTCCCATCGACTCTGTTTCTTTTTTCTTTTCTTTTTTTTTTTTTTGCCCGTGACAGTAACAGGAAACCGATCCCCCTGGCTTTATCTCGACCCCCGAGCTTTCCCATCTTGCCTGTCCCCGGTGCTGCCCGGGGGGAGGAGGGGAGGGGAGGGCAGTGGGCGAGCAGCTGGGCCGGCAGCCGGCCAAGGCCAGGCCCACCCCCGGGCAGCAAAGCCTCGGGGGCAGTTCTGCAGCCTTCACCTCCCTCTGCCTAACCCCGGAGGGCTCAAATCCGTAAAATCTGGGGCAAAAAAAAATAATGTCTTCGAAACGGCGGAGCGGGAAGTGTCGCCGTCGCCAGGGGAGACGGAGCGGAGGGGGGGGGGGGAGAACCGGAAGCGGGCGGGGCGGTGCCGGCGCGAGCTCCCGCCCTCCCCCCCCTCTCTCCCCGCGGGCCGGGCGGGCGGCGGCGGCGGCACCGCCATGGGCTGCCTCTTCTCTCGCCGCAGGAAGCCGGCGCAGGGCGGCCAGCAGCAGGCGGCACCGGGAAACGGCCAAGAGGCCGTGGGCGGTGAGGAGAAGGCGCCGCCGCCGCCACAGTACAGCTGGGACCAGCGAGCCAAGGTACCGTACCGTCCCGTCCCGTCCCGTCCCGCCCCGGCCGGGCTGGGGTCGGGGTAGGGGCCGGGCGACGGTACCGGGCAGCGCCTCGCCCTCTCCGGCCGCCCCCGGGGTTGTGCGGGGCTTGTAGCCGCGGCAGGGGCCCTGTGGCGGGCGGAGGGAGGGTGCAGCACCGAAGGGAGCTCGGCTTCCCCCCCCCCCCCCCCCCCCNNCACCGAAGGGGGCCCGGCTCCCCCCCCCCCCCCCCGCCTTTCACTTCCCCCCCCACCCCCCGGTACCGGTGTTACGGCTCGGTACGTGCAGCTCGGTGCGTTTGCTTAAATAATTAATAACCATAATAATGTTTGGCCTGAGGGTTTTAGCAGGCAGCCTCGAATTGCGCAAGCGGGTGGCGCGGCCGGTGTGAGCGCCGGTCCCCGGTGAGGCTGCGGGTCCCGGTCCCCGGTGAGGCTCCGGCCCCGGCGTGGGACGGCGTGTCCGGGGCCTGTGGGGGGGCTGTCACGGCGCCCTCCGGGCAGGCGGGGGCTGTTGGCTTGGTTGTGGGTGGGGGTACATCCGTCTGTCTGTCCGCCCGCCGTCCGGTTTTGTGGTACGGCTCGCAGCCCACCCCCGCCCCCCCCGGGTGCGTGCTTGAGCCCAGCAATTAGCGCTGGACTGTGGTGGCAATTAGCGGGGCAGTTAGCTGTTTGTGCCTGTGTGAGACGGAGTCCGGCACCACGTACTGCCTTCAGGGGGGGCATGAACTTCGAATCGTAGAATGGTAAGAGCTGGAAGGGAACTTTAAGGTCATCTCGTTCCAAGCCCCCCTGCCGTGGGCAGGGACACCTCCCCCTAGACCAAGTGTCCTTCCAGGACTTGTGTCCTGGCGGTCAATAGTATTTATTATTCCTGCTTGGCTCTTTGGGTTGTTGGGTGGTTTTTGTTAGGGTTTTTTTGTTTGTTTGTTTAGGCTGTGGTTTTTGGATGTGGGTTGTTGGTTTAGGTGTGTGTTTGGTTTTGGGTTTTTTTTTTTGAAGCTAGACTAGAACTATCCTGTCAGTCCCTGAAGTGACAGATGAAGACAGATCCTGCCCCATGCCGTTTCCTGACCTGTTGACAGCAATCACAAAGCCTCAAGCAGGAAAGCACTTCGGTGCGGGATTAAATATATCTATCTTCCCCACCCTTGTGTCAAGTTTCACTTCCTAAATGCATCATGACATCATAACCCTCCTAGGTCTCCCCTCCTCTCCAGCTGCCTTTGGGTGGGGGAAGGAGCAAATGGGGCAGGCTGTAAACTTAATTGTTGTGGTTTTAACGAATAAAATCCCCAGACCTTTAGGCCATGTTTTACAAGTATAGAAAAGAAAATGTGTGAACTTATTTGAATGCTTGGTTTGCTTGTTTTTTTAAACTTAGCCAGGTGCTCCAGGGTGTCCCTGAAGTCTTCTAAGTAGATTAAGAGAAGCTCAGATGGAGATGAGCTAGACAGCGTGCATGTGGCCTGGAGGAATCAGTTTCCTGAGGATAAAGGGGGTTGATCTGTATTGGGCTTGTTGCTCTGACTTGCTATCGAGGATTTGCAGTGCAGCCGTTGGGGAGGGAAGGGGAGGATGGCAGCTTGTTGCTCCAATGGAGCCTGCTCTCGCAGGGAGAGGGCTGTACTGAAACCATGTTTCAGAGTAGCAGAACAAATCTTAGCTCTGTACAGAAGTACATTACTAAATGAGCATTTGAAATCACATGATTTAATCTTAGAGCAAATTTATCAGCTGCAGCTCAGCTGATGTGAGACTTTCTACCCCATCTGCTTGTGTGGCGCTAACTTCTGAAACTAACAGGAGGAGAGTCTAAGAAACACTTGCTTCGGAGAGCAGCCAGCCTTGTTGCTAAGGAGATGATTGTTGTTAACACGCTGTAAGTAGGCTCAGGCTAACAGATGAGGTTATTAAAGCACCAACAATCAACTGTGGAGAGAAAAAAAAGATGTATTGCGTGTACAACAACTTCCTCTTCTTCCATAGAAGACTCTTAGAAACCAGAAGAATCTGTGAGCTTGGGCTGCGCTACTGAACTGCGGAAGCCATCAGATTAGCTGCTTAATTTTGTACTGCACAGCTCAAGAACAGCTATTTAACATTTAAACCCGTTTCTCTTGCTCTTTGGAGCCTTACCTTTCATTGGGCATTTGGATGTGTGCTTACTACGTTAAACCAAGGAAGATACTGAGACACCTGATCTTCGGTGAAGGAATACCCAGCCCTTAGCACACAAAACTTGTTGCTCCCAAGTTTGTATTAAGTGATACTAAGTCAGTGTTAATGTAGTAGCCTTAAGTATTGTTTCTGATATATTATCCTGTTGTCTGTTGCTTTCTCATTTCTGATGCATTGTGTATATTACACTTAATTCAACATTTGTACACGAAGTTAGATTGAATCCAGTCAGAAAACTTGTGACATTGAGACTTTTTTTGATCATCAGATGATGAACAAAAAGTTCACCTGTTCATTCTGAAGTTAAGCAGAAGTTGAAAGTTCATTTGTTCAATCTGAATAAAAAGTTCAGAATTGTATACTGAACCCAGGAAACCTCAACTCTGTCAACAGATGTGTGTCTTTTGATGTTCGTTTCCTGTTGCTTTTACATGTGCCTGTGCACTATTTCGGTTGGGGATGTTTCTAATTTTAGGCTCTCCTACTTGGTGATGCAGTTTTGGCATATATAGGGCAATTCTGCAAGCAGGTTTGGCAATTGTTTGCGGTTCTTTCTTGAAAGCTATCCTCTGTATGTTCTTACAGGTGGGTAAGTTGCTGCTCAGATGTAAACTCTCTTGTAAACTAATGCCACGCTGACACTGTGCATACTTGAATAGGGATGTGAAAAGAGGTGCTTGTTAGCTGGCAGCTGTGCTGGAAGAAGCTCTGAACCTGAGGAGTTCCTCCAGTGAAACTACTTCTGCTTCTGAAGGACAGCACTGTTAGTGTAATCTATTTTAATTGTGTTCTGGTGGCAAAAGATGAGAATTGGTACTGTGGTGCAGACCTAGCCACAAAGTAATATAGCAATATCCTACTAACCATGTAACTCTTTTATTATAGTCCCAAAAATGGACTGTGTGGTAGAAAATTCCAAATACAAAATATTAGAAGATGATGATAGTTGAATTGAAATTAATGAATATGTATATGAATTTGAGGGGCCTTTTCAGATTTTTACATATTTCCCATTTAAGTGAGGATAGAAGTCTTGTGTTTTTAAGGTATGCAAAAATTAATGACATTTAGCTTGCATCACAAGTCTGCTGTAATGCTTCCTGACCCTTGAGTTTGGAGAGCTGAGTGAGAATTACTGTACAACAGAAGAATCAAAGGATCAGTTTATCTTGAAAAGAGAAGGGAAAAGGATGAGTGATTGGTTTCTTGCTGCTCTGGGATTCTTAGACTAGGAGAATAAGTATAGCACAGTTTATTAGAGCCTGTTATTGCTGCACTGCATCCTGGCGACTTGTTATGTGTTGATGTTGGGCTGTCATCAGAGTCCCCTTTTCACCAAGTGAGAGAGAAGTGATCTGGGTGATGTTCAGCCCTCCTCAGCCTTCTTCAGCTAGGTTTCCAGCTGGCGTGTAAGATTGTGTTTCTGCTCCCAACCTCCCTTTTCCTTTTCTACCTTACTACCTTTATTGTGACTAATGTTTACATGTGTGACCAGAGTGATCAGCAGTAACTGAATAATGGGTAAATATTCACCAGGGCTTTGTGCCTTGTGATGGCAGATATATCCATATGCTGTGGTTTCTCTGCAGGAGAAGTAACAAAAATTTGTCATATTTTTTGCTGTTGTCTCATATTTAAAGAAGTAGGATTAAATTAATTATGATCACAATGGCATTTAAAGCTTAGAGGGACTTTCCTTCCCAGGTGATCTTTTTACTTTTAGAAGGAACAAGTAAGGTTTTGGTTTCTGTCAGTTGACTAGCAACTTAACTGCTTTAGTTGATAGGAAGCACACAGTTATCATTGTTATATCAAGCTGTGATGGCTATATAAAACAGTTTTTAAAAAAAAACCCCAACACCTCAGAGGTGTAACTTTCTACATAAATCATAGATGGTCTTTTGTTAGCTACCTTACATTTGAGGATTCTGCTAGAATAATGTAAGCTGATCTAGATCTCTAAATGACATCTACATCTAGATCTCATTTAGGTAGCCACTTTATATTTTATTTTGGAATATAAATAAAATCACTTTCTTCTTGTTTTTTTCCCCCTAACTAGATAGTGAAATATTTTGTCCTTAAATCTAGTGCATCTCCCTTTTGCTTCCTAATGTACCAGAACAACTACTATTGTATTTCTTAAAACATAGTCTATCAACTGAGAAAGAGACAGCAAGTTCATATTAAACAGTATTTCCATTTAAGTCAGATGTAGGTGTGTAGTAGCTTCCTTTCTTCTTCTTCCTCTTCTCCGATCTGCTGTATTTGGCAATGGTTTGTTTCCTCATCAGAAAAGGATGAGAATGACCGTTTTCTGTTATTATGGGTACTCCGGAAGAGAGGGAGAACTATAAAGTATAAAATCAAATATTCATTCACACTGTTGTATTGGCCACATTTAAAGTGAAGGTGCACAGGAGATGCTCCAAGATGGAAAAAATGTGTGATAGTTACTGGAACCTGTACATGTTGCCACTCTTTCCACCTCCTCTTGTTGCCTAAGAATCTAGAAATCTGCCAGAGGTGAGTAACAGTCTCCAGAGGATGTTGCAACTCAGTGCTTAAGGGCACCAATCCCATGCAAGTATGAATATGCAGAAGTGTCTAGGCCTGGGAATGCACTTTTCTTGTTTCCTTTCTGTTAATTCCCCTACTGACAAAAATAACACAATAAGCCTCTTAACTTTGCGTCCCTACCCTATAGCTGCAGCTTTTAGTGTCACTGGGTCAGCAGCCAACTCTTGTATGTCATTGAGTGTGTATAAGTCCATAGCTGAACCACCATCCATTGTGATTCAGAAAGACAGGGAATGATTTTTTGAGAATGGTATCTAAAAGAGAAGACCTGAGTGTAAATGGTTTAGAAAGACTTGACATGTTATTGTTTGCTCAGCAGACCATACTCAGGTGACTAGGGGAGAACTGTAATCCATTAAGAACAGCAGTGCTATCTCATATTTGTGTTGGCATATCATTGCTGACTAAAATGTCTTTCCCGATGGACAGGACTTTCACCTTTCCTGGTGAAAAAGTCTTGTTAAGACATGGACTCATGCCACAAGGAGTTCAAGAAGCTGCTGGGATCCTTGGTGATTCTAGGCATAATTATAACTAAAAACTGTGATAAGTCTTTTTCCAAATGGGAGATGCCTAATCTTGGTGCCAGTAAACTAGGTAATGTGAAGAGTAACTGTGAAGAGATAAGTCATCTGCAGCCTCTGACCTTCTTGCAAGACAAGTGTTCGCAGGAAGGAAAGCTGTTTAACACACCTAGTACTTGCTGCAGCAGAACTTCCTAGTGTTCATAACAATCGTGACAAACTTCTGTTTGCCTTCTCTCTGTTCTTTGTTCTTTAAAATCCCTGTTCTTTACAGTTTGTTCTCCAGTCCCTTGTAACAGACTTATCACCAATGTCATTGTTGGTAACTGAAGATGAGACTTCTGTATCTTTGTTGAGAAGGAAGAAAATTGTGTAAGCAGGGATTACAATTTCTTTATCATAGCTGTTTGTTTTAGGACACTATATAGAGTACTTTCTGAACTTGTGCATAGCACTTCTGTTAAAAGGTTTCAATTCTTGAGCTGTGTCCTTATCTATTAATGCGTGATTCCTATCTACTCCAAAAGCTCTTTCAATTCAGCTGAAAGTGTTAAAAGTTGCTTCTATAAATGCTGTCATCATATGGACTTATACCAACCTGGGAGGAAAAAAAAGACATTTAAAAAAATGTATTAAGGGATGGAGAGTAAATTATTTGTCTGGATGAGGTGGGTGAATTTGGACAAAGTTCTTTGAAGCTTTATCCAAATGCAAAGGATAAATGGATGAGTTATCAAACAGTGGATTTTTGCTGACCTGCCATGTGCTTAAGATTTTACAGCAGAAGTTGCGTGAGATAAATGGACAGAGAAATCTGTGTGACCCTGGTTATGGTTATGTGAGGCTGCAGATGTTACCATCTTCTGTTGCCTTTGTTTTTCCTAGTCTGCTTTTTTGCTATTTGCCAAAGCAGAGCTTAAGAAGCAGTTAATGCTGAATGTCAGGGGAAGGAAGGAAGATGCAGTGATGTAAAATTAACCTGTTGATGATAGCTGCAGACTTCAGTACTGCTAAGCATGAAACTCCTCAATGAGCATATTAGCAGCTGTTGGATGCATCCTCAAAATCGTAGTTCTGCCTTCTTGCTTTTTTTACCGAGGGGAAGTGAAGCATTCTGATCTGCTACAGTCTCTTGGGTTGTGTGTGTGTTCCCCTTCCCCACCCTGGGGCAATAAGCCAGTGGGGAAGAAAACATTAAATCCATTTAATTACAGAATCACAGAATCACCTAGGTTGGAAGGGACCTTGTAAGATCATCTAGTCCAACCAATGGGGGGGAAAAAAACAACAACCCACAAAACAAAAAAAACCCACACAAACCCCACACCACACCCAAACAACACTAATCCACTACTAATCCATATCCCCGAGCACCATGTCAACTTGTATCTTGAATACCTCCAGGGATGGTGCCTCAACTACTTCCCTGGGCAGCCCATTCCAATGCCTGACAACCCTTTCAGTAAAGAAATATTTCCTAATATCGAACCTGAACCTCCCCTGGTGCAACTTGAAGCCATTACCCCTTGTCCTATCGTCTATGACCTGGGAGAAGAGACCAACCCCCACCTCTCTACAGCCTCCTTTCAGGTAGTTGTAGAGAACGATCAGAACCCATCAGTCTCCTCTTCCCCAGACTGAACAACTCCAGCTCCCTCAGCCCCTACTCATAAGACTTACTCTCCAGACCCCTCACCAGCTTCATTGCCCTTCTCTGGACCTGCTCCAGCATCTCAATGTCTTTCTTGTGGTAGGGGGCCAAAAACTGGACAGAGCACTCAAGGTGGGTTCTCACCAGTGCTGAATACAGGGGGATGATCACCTCTCGGTTCCTGCTCACCACGCTGTTCTTGATACAGGCCAGGATGCTGTTGGCCTTCTTGGTCACCTGGGCACACTGCTGGCTCATGCTCAACTGAGAGTCAACCAACGCCCCCAGGTCCTTTTCTGCGAGGTAGCTCTCCAGCTGTTCTTCCCCAAGCCTGTAGTGCTGCCTGGGGTTGTTGTGACCCAAGTGCTGGACCTGGCACTTGGCCTTATTGAACCTCATTCCGTTGGTCTCAGCCCATCCATCTAGCCTGTTCAGATCTGCAGAGCCTTTCTACCCTCCAGGAGATCAACACTGCCACCCAACTTGGTGTCCTCTGCAAATTTGCTGAGGGTGCAATCCCCTTATCCAGATCATTGATAAAGATGTTGAAGAGAACCGGCCCCAGTACCGAGCCCTGTGGGACACCACTTGTGACCGACCGCCAACTGGATTTGACTCCATTCACCACCACTCTCTGGGCCCAGCCTCCAGCCAGTTTTTAACCCAGTGGATAGTATTCCCATCCACAGTTTTCTTCATCCACAGGTCGAGTTACTTTGTCATGGAAGGAGATCAGGTTTGTCAAGCAGGACCTGCCCCTTGTGAACCTGTCCTGTCTGGACCTAATCACTCGGGTGTCCTTTGTGTGCTACGTAATGGCATTCAGGACGATCTGTTCAATGACCTTCCCAGGCACCGAGGTCAGACTGACAGGCCTGTGGTTCCCTGGATCATCCTTCCAACCCTTCTGTGGATGGGTGTCACATTTGCCAGGCGCCAGTCAGCTGGGACCCCCCCAGTTTGCCAGGACTGTTGGTAGATGATGGAAAGTGGCTCTGCAAGCACTTCTGCCAGCTCCCTCAGAACCCTTGGGTGAATCCCATCTGGGCCCATAGACCTGTTTGTGTTGAGGTTTTGGAGCAAGTCCCTCACCGTCTCCCTTAGAATTATGGGGGCTTCATTCTGCTCCCCGCTCCTAACCGGTGGCTCAGGGGTCTGGGTACTTGGGGGACACTCTACTCCACTGCTAAAGACTGAGACGAAGGCATTGGGAATTCAGTCCCTCTAATTTGAGGGAATTCAGTCCCTCTAATTTGTACATCAGTGTTAGTTAATAAATACTCTTGGTCTTTAAAAGTAAAACTGCAAAGCAAAAAATAAAGGAAACTGGCAAACTCCCTAACATGAGAAAATTGAGAAGTAAGAGTTGTGTCAGTGCAGAACTCCTAATTCACACCAGAGAAATAAAATTCATCTCCTGAATCTGCTAATAAGCTGACTTTTTTTTTTTTTAAATCATTAAATTCAACTACTACTCTTTCTCAAGTACTCTCACTTGAAACCATCTGTAAGCTGTGGGTTAGCTGACTAACCAATTTTTCACCTAGGCCTAAATAAAATGGTAAGTTGAAGTTTTGCACGTCTCTGTAAAAGCCACTGTGTAGCACGACATAATGCTGTTTCAGAGGCTTTTTAGAGCAGAGCAATTGAGAAGAATGTGCTTAGGTACCAACTTTCAAAAAAGCTCTAAGTTCTGGAAACTTTGAACTTCTTCCTAAGAGAAGTAGCTGTTCCTCTATACCCTGTTTTGAAGGCAGAAAGCCTGTCTCCCAGGGTTACTAAAAAACCCCAATATATATATATATATACGTTCTGGGAAGAACATGGCCAAAAGCAATTTTGAAACTTCTGGTCTCAAGTATGAGGAAATGTAAGTTGCTTTAATATATGGATCAAATGTGTAACATCACATGAAATACCTTAGAGGGTTTGACTCCTACAATCAAACTGTGTGGCTGAGTTTCTGTGCTGTGTGCCTTGCCATTTGAGCCTCCTGATTTTATTTGTAGCTCTTCCACCGAACTTTCCTGGGTGTGTACTAGTGGTATTGAATATGATTGAGGGGAGGCTTCTAGAAAGCTCTCTTCGTTGTCTCAACTTGCATTTTATTTAGAAGATTCATTAGCTGCATACCTTTCCTGCCCAGAGGGTCAGATATGTTGTATATAATGAAGTACGTTTTATCAATTGGAAGAGACTTTTAGATTCCATCAGCAGTTCTGGACAAAAGCTAGCTAGGCTGAGCTGGTGTAGCGGATGTCTGGTGCTAGTGCATCCTGGTTTATGCCTCCTTCTGTTCTGCAAACCTCATATGTAAATTTGAAATGCAAGGAGGAGGAGTAGTTTCTTCAGATTGGTCTGTATAGAAGCTGTTGTAATGCGTTAACACTAATTATGGTGCAGCAAGCTTTAGGGCCCTTGGGCTGATAATCAACTAGCAGGTTTATGAAGTGGTCTTGTGTTAGACTAATTCAGGTACTTGTATGCTTCTAAGTGCTATTTTAACGAGTTTTCACAAGAGGGCAGAGTAGAATTTGCTCCAGAAAGCATAACTGTCTTGAAGCTTATGTATATCTAGAAATGACCTAGCTCGGATTCCTTCAGTGTTAGAGCAGCACTGGCTGTGGTATTCGTGCTGTATTGCATACCGTCCCGGGCGCTGTGTGGCTCTTCCCTCACTGCTTCCCAATGGAGAGTCCCAGGGAAAAGCCACAGCCTCTTTCAAGTGTCCTTCATGTCAAGATGATTCAAGGATTAGAGCATCTCCCTTATGAGAGAGCTGTGTCTCTTTAGCCTGGAGAAGAGAAGGCTGAGGGGAGACCTTTTTAATGTCTGTAAGTATCTAAAAGGTGGTTTGAAGGAGGAGGGAGCCAGACTCTTTTCAGTGGTTGCCAGTGAGAGGACGAGGGGTAACGGGCATAAGTTGGGACA
>BJBW01007208.1:0-10071 GCA_004320125.1 Scolopax mira
TGCCCGATAACCCTCTCCGTGAAGAAATGTTTCCTAATATCTAATCTGAACCTACCCTGGTGCAACTTGAGGCCATTGCCCCTTGTCCTATCTCCTGTGACTTGGGAGATGAGACCGACCCCCACCTCTCTACAACCCCCCTTCAGGTAGTTATAAAGCATAAGAAGGTCTCCCCTCAGCCTCCTTTTCTCCAGGCTGAACACCCCCAGCTCCCTCAGCCGCTCCTCACCAGACTTGTGCTCCAGACCCCTCACCAGCTCCGTTGCCCTTCTCTGGACCCGCTCCAGATCCTCAATGTCTTTTTTGTAGTAGGGGGCCCAAAACTGGACACAGTACTCCAGGTGGGGTCTCACCAGTGCCCAGTACAGGGGGACAATCACCTCTTGGGTCCTACTCCCCATGCTGTTCCTGACCCAGGCCAGGATGCTGTTGGCCTTCTTGGCCACCTGGGCACACTGCTGGCTCCTGTTCAGCCAACAGTCGACCAACACCCCCAGGTCCTTTTCCACCAGGCAGCTCCAGCCATTCTTCCCCAAGCCTGCATATTAAAGTCTGTCTGCTAGACGGGGGCTAGCACACCTTCAGAAACAGGGGAGCTCTGTCTGCAAGACAAAAAATGTGTGGGAAGCGAATGCTTGAGAGAATGTGTTCTGGAGAATACGGTAAAGTGGAAGAAGGAGGAGGTTTGGGACTATGAAACATCTTAGTGCCTAATTCAGGAATGAAGCTCAAAGTAAAACATCAGCCTCCAACTACCGCTTTGTAAATGGTTTGAGCTTTAGCACCTTCATGGCTCTGGTTTCTGTGAGTCCCCATCAAAGTACTCTTGGCAGCTGTGGGAAATCTAAAGTGATCAAAAGGAGCCCAGCCACGTGAAACAAGAACTCTCTGTTCCATTAAGAATACATGCTTCTGCCCTGTGATCTAATGTGTTGTTGAACATGTCATCCTTCACTTCACACGCTGGTTTTAAGCTTTAATTTAAATACGATGAAATTTTTAATGACATTTACTTCAAATATTCTTAGGAGCAACGTCAGCAAAATGAGATATAGGAATGAAGACAGTAATGTGCATTTTGAACTGATAATAGCAGGGTCCTGTTATAGCAGCCTGTGCAACAGCAAGAGAATAGGAATCAATCCTTACTACAAGGTTGTTGTGGATCTGTGCCAACTCTCTCATATTAATCGCTTGTTTGGAGCAAACAGGTTAGATTTACTTCCACTATAAAAAAAAAATAACAATTCTTACAATGTTTTTTCTTGTTGTATGACCATACGATTGAAAATAAAGCAAAACCTTTTACATCCCAGAGACAGGAATTTGCTCCACCATCGTTCTCTGAAAACATTTTGTGGAAGGGGCTTCAGCAGCAAAGGGATTTTGCTTCTTCTAAACTATGACAAGCACTTTGGGGATGCAATTCATACAATTTGTTCATACACCTGCCCAAAACTCAGATATTCTTCGTTTTCTGGGACTTTCTAGAAGAAAGCACTCTGGTATCAACGTATCAGCATCAACCCTGGTGTCCATGGAGGTTCCGTGGGAATCCTGGCTGGATGAGTTTTAGCTGGATCAACACATCTCTGTGACGTCTGCAGAGAAGATACCCACAGAGCCCTCAACTGCCCTCACACCAACAAATGGGCTAACAAATCACTGCCCTGCAAAGCCAAAGGCAAGCCTGGAGAAAAAGGGAGTCTTTGGGCAGGGTGGCAGTGTCCTGCATGAGTGTCCTACCACTCATAGCCATTTTAAGTCATCTTTTAGCCTTTAATTGCATATTCAACCTCTCCTTCCACCAAAGGATCACTCCTTTGCACCCTTTTATCCAAAGCCAACCCCCCTCCAACCTCTCCTTTGGTTCCAGCAACAGTAACTTTCTCATATTTTCTTTTAAGCAGACAAAAAGAAAGCGTTAGAGAAGTGACAGAGACATTGGCCCAGGTGATTCTATGACAATGAGCTTTGTAAGGAAGCCAATTTCTTCTGCCCAAAGAGAAGAAAAACTTTTAGGCCCAGACAGTCTTCTACCTAGTAAATGCTTTAGATTCCTAGGAAAAAGAGGAACACCACCCTCGCCCCACAACCCCTGTGGCCCAATTCCATGCTGTTGAGTCACTTTTTGTCTTGGGCCAGTTTATTCTGAGATATTAGGGGCATGAAATCCTCATGGTTTTCCATGAGGAAAATCCAGCAGTGATGCTGCTGTAGCTGTGACAGTCTAAAGATACATGGCACAAGGTTTGAGGGGATGGATGGTGTCTTCATTGGTTGGACTAGATGATCTTACAAGGTCCCTTCCAACCTAGGCGATTCTGTGATTCTACTAGATCTACCAACACAGCGTGAAAAAAAGGATAAGCTATTGAGTGAAAAAATGTTGACTTGATATAACCACCTTTTCAGCTGCTAAGAGCTGCAGTAACTGAAAAATATTTGCCTAAGGATGCTCACCGTTTCTAGATATTTGATTATACTGTGGTCACACTATAGTTATTTCTACAGATTTTTTAATAACACATTCTGTTTTAAAGACAATGTTAAGATCAAACATCTAATGAAACATAAAGCATCAAAGGGAGTGTTGCCATCCTGGTATGGCCAAGATTTGTTCTGCTTTTCTGCTGTTCTTACTACTTCCAAAGGATTTGTTCCATTTTTTGTTATTTTCTTATCTCAGACTGTGGTTCACAATTAAAGGATCATGAAGAGAATGAAAGAACAAAAGTGGGAAGATAATCTTCCGAACAGAGGTCAATTATTCGTTTGGGTCAGCCGTTGTAATGAATGATGTAATGAATGATGTAATGTCTCTCTCACTTAGCAACATGATACGAATAACAAATACTGTTCCTCCCAGTTCAAAAAATGCTGCAAATTGTGTAGATAATGAGTTTTTAATGACTGCCTTCACTTGGTGCAGAGTCTTAGGAACCTTCCAGTAAATGCTGGTTACACCAGGAGAAGCGCACATTAAGTACAGCGCAGTTTCACCACTCTCTACTCACAGAAGAGATTTGAAGAGATTTGAATCCTTTTCCCACAAAAGAGGAGATTTATATCAACATCCAGCCAGAAGGGATATTTTGCCAACAACGTGAAGTTAAAGCGCTACAGAAAAAGCCTAGCATTTCTTAAGCATTTTGTCCCGTGCTTGAATCCGGCAGGCTACGGTTTAATTTCAGGTTAAATCTGGAATTGCAGCTATATAAAAACTAAAATGCTTCATTTTGCTTGACCTTCCATTTGCTATTACAGAGCTATTCACGAACACTTACTGCAGGTTTGTTTTTTTTTTCAGAAGGAAAAAAAGAACATATATACACAGAAACAGGCATTTTGTTAAGAATAAGACAGAAACATGGAGAATAAAAGTCAATTTTTGAGTTGCCTCACTATGACAGTACCTTTCAACTAGTTCAGTCACATCTTGTGACACCCTGACTGTGATGCTGTGGAATCCAAACCTTCTTCCTTTGGAAATCAGGAACATTTTATTGTGATTTTAAGGGGATTCATTACATTTTCCATCCTGAAAACGCTGTATACATCCAGACTACTCCATGGTTTGTATAACTTAAAATTATTTGTACAACTCAAATTCTCATAGAGTACTTACTAATGAACTAAACTGTATACATCTACCAGTTCCAGCAATGACCAGGTCTAAGTATTAATTATACCCTTGACTATTGTTTAGTGACTTTATAATTGCACGCTGATAAATATAGCAGTATAAATTGAAATGTTTGATTTAGACAGAATTAAACCATTTTGTTTTCATTGTTACTTCTTACCTTCATAATTTACTGTGTAAAGTTTTATCAAAATAGTATATTAATTTTGAAGTATATTTTTTTCCATTTCTGAAAGGTTAAAAAGAGTTAATTTGGTTTCTTTATTTTTTTTGTTAAATTTGGTTTTTTTTCAGTGGAAAAATGTTCTGTCTGAAATTTCCTAATTAGCTCCAGTGGTAGATAAAAAATTGCATGGATATTAGCACTCTTTTCTATGGAAATTTTGCATGCCATGACTGTTTTACATTCCCCAGTATATCGAAGAAAGTCAGAGGAAACATTTAATCCTAATTATATTTCTCCCAATAAATTATCTTAAAATTTACACGCTCCTCTCTCTTGGTTCATTATCACAACCTCCATCTTTCGTTAAATGGTTAAAGTTCTTTCCTGTGTCTCGGCTTTCCTGATCCTGGTTTCCAAGAGTTGCTGTGAGTCTGTTTTCTCATAGCCTTGCTATCCTGTGATCACAGGTTGACTGTGCTGTGATTTTTCTCCGCTTCCCCGCCAAGCACGTTTATCCCTCGACAGCACTTCCACGGTGCTCGTTGCCACTTTGTCAGCAATTCGCAAATGCCCATTCAAGAAAATACAGGGAGTCAAAAATTGTGAATGAAATCTTCTCAAGTAGCTTAAAACGAGCAGTAGGTTGCCCATGCTGGCTACATAAAGAATTAACTCTTTATTGATTGCTAAGGCGTTGATTAAAAGGTTGCTAGTTCTTTCACCTCCACTCCATCCCTTTTGGCTATGGCTGACGGCTCACTCACCAATCTTTGGAACCCAATCAACCACTAGAATAATTATCAGCTGTCCTCATAAACCCCACTAACTTTATAACAATACACCAGGGCCAGGGCCAGGGCAGGGGGTTGGAACTCGATGACCTTTAAGGTCCCTTCCAACACAAACAATTCTATGATTTATTGTGGACCTGGCAATGAAGAGCAATACAGGCAATGGTTTTACCCCACACTTGAAATGGTTCTTTTGGAATGTAGAAAATCTGAGCTGCAACTTGACATGCAAAACCCTGGTAGGTATCCCCTAAATTGTGTGGAGAAGCAGGGCTGCAGTGAGGATGTCAGCTCTGTTCCTCTGGATGACTTGGAAATCACTGCATTCCAGTAACAGCAAACTCGAATCACAGAATCATAGAATCTTCTAGGTTGGAAGGGACCTTCAAGATCATCTTGTCCTACATTCAACCTAACTCTGACAAAAATAAATGCCCACACAACAGTTGGACTGCTTTATGCTGGATGCTGTCAAATCCAGTAGGTTGAGAAATCACAACTTTGTATTGATTTTCTACTCCTTTTAAAAGGCTCTACCAGGAGTATTAGTGTTATACCATCTTTAAATTAATGACATACTAGTTTTTATCACCTATTTCTGTTGCTGACATACCAAAAAAAATCATAGAAAGAGCAAGACTATTTGTTTTACACTACAGAAGACAGAAATCAATATTTTGACTTGCCCTGTGAAAAATCACACAAATAAGATAATATAAAAAACAAAGATGCCACTTGAGAAGGTGGTTTTGTAGAACAATATATAACGGGTCAAATCCCTTGGGAAGCAAAGGAAGTAACAAGAATTGGCCAGGCTGAAGGCTTAAGAGCATTCATAAATTAGTTGACGCTTAAAAGCGTTATTCATTATGCTCTATTTATCAGCTTGTAAAGGCCCTCATTTTCATTTATAATAACACTCCTCAGTCATCACCCTTCTGCCTCCTTTCATTAAATTGGAAAATTCAGTTTTGTGTACCCCGTTCTCCCACGGAGAAGCAGAAATTTATTTTCTTCCTCACTTTTTGCCTACAACGTGCATTTTTTGCCTAGATCCTCCTGATTCTTTTAGTTGATCAACTAAAGGATCACTGCCCACCACCTCAAAGAACCTGCCCACCAACAGAAAACCGCATCTCGATTTTTCTTCCTGACAGTAGAATATTGAAATCAGTTCCAAAGACAAAAATGCCATCCAGTTTGATTCATCAAGTGGAATAAAGCCCTCTTGCTGAGAAAGCTATTTGAATGCGGGTTAACTGTGACCTGTGCTCCTCCACAGTCCTTGGAACATCTGGCCATATGGGCCATAAGCAGATTAATCCAGCGCTTTGCACTCTCTTCCTTTAAACAGCTTAAAGGTTGCTGTTTAAATAGCACGGCAGGCGATTTTTTTTTTTTAAAAAAAAAAAACAAAACAGCAAATATCTAAAATAACTGGGACCAGATGAATAACACCTCTCCACGGGAAACTCTCAAAGGACCTGAAGAAGCAAAATACTTAAAAATGACTTGGTTTTGTTGCGGGCATGTGTTTTAACTTGACATGTCTAAATTTAATCTTTCCCAAAGTTGTCAAATCCTATCTAGCTTACATGATTGATCCAGACGTACAACTTCCACTATTCCTGTTGCTGACAATCGTAACAGACAGTTTTAAAGTCGGGCTAACCGGGGAGCTGAGGGTAAGAGGGGACCAGCATGCCTGGATGAAGCCTTCATGCCCTGAACGAGTGTCCCTCCCAGGGTGCTGGGAGCAACGTACCTCCTTGTAAACCTCAGCTCTAGCTCCAAAAAATCTGCAAAGTCCACCCTCGCAGCCCCGGCCACCCAGCTGGTGCCTGGTAGTGCCCCAGAGCTATGTGAGCATCTCACTTGATGTGTCCTCAGTGAGAAAGCAGGGAGACCAGACCTTCCTCACACTTGCTGCAGCTTTTGGCCGCAGGAGCAATTGTGACCGGATTGTGCTGATGCTCTAGAGGTCATGTGGAGGGCACTGATGCAGAGATTGCCTTCTTTTTCCACTGAAAACGGAAAGATTCCCTGCTAGGTGGAATTTTGATTGTTTTTGAATACAGGAAATGAAAATCCATTTTATTTCTTTTGAAATTTAAACCTTTTCTACAGAAATAATTATTTTAAACCCAAGCCAGGTTGAGGGGAAGTTCCAATAAATGTCAAGTCAATACCAGGCACCTTTTATCCCCATCTCTGTCTCTAGGATTTTATTTGGTAAAAGCAGAAGCTAAATCCCTCAGCACTAAACTTTTGATTTTTTTTTTTGACACTGTACTTTCAGGTTTTGCATTGGAATTCGTATTTATCTGTTGATTTCCGAGCATTTCAGCTCTCAGCTGTTGTACACTAGTGATTTAGCCTCAGATGATTATGCTTTATGTGTGTGGCAGGATGGGCCCTGGCCAGAATAGTTGTTTCTCTACGTGAGTTTGAAGAAGTTGTCTTCTTCCCAGGTGCCGGTGGTCATTGCTGCTCGGCAGACAGGCCGAAGCCTTATTATCTTCATTTTGCATAGCTACTAATTTTAATGTTGTCCATCAAGATTAGCTCTGGGACTAAACCCTGTCAGTTACCAACCACAGGGAGCTCAAGAGTGTCTCAGTTTTTCAGACAGGAACATCCTGGTATAATGGCAGCTGCTATGAGGAAACTCTGCTGACATACTTTGAAACGGTACTAGAAAACAGCTTGTAAAGTTGGAAATCTTATTAACATGCAGAGCAGCACGTTGCCTATTACTCTGCATTCCTAGTTAATGGGGAAATTATTAGCAGGCAGCACTAAATTAAGAAAAGGAATGATATTTTGATTTAGTTATTGAAGTGGCTCTATTAAAGAAGACTCCATCACTGCACTGACAATCCCTGCTCCTCACTCCGCTGTGCATCTTCTAGGAGGGCACCCGAATGGGAGCTGAGTGCCACAGTGTGCACCTGAAGCAGGTTGCAGGAGCATCACCAGAGGTAAGGCAGGGTTTTAAGGACCAGATCTCACCTCTTGCTTACGTTGTCTGCGTTGGGTGCACAACGGGCCAGCTTGAAACACAAAAGTGGCAGCAATTCACAAGCTTTTGGCCTGACCCTGCAACTGGTGATGTTTCACAAGCCAGTTCAGGGTAGATGAGTTTGCGATGCATGACCTGGGTTGACAATTAACAGTGGAATTTGTCAAACACTGAAGCAGCAAGCAATGCTCTCTTTCAAATAGAGCATATGCAGCATTGACATAGGAATTCTCTTTTTCCTCATAATGATTATTCCTAGAGCACGTTGGAAAATAATTTGCCAGTCCTTTAAAAGTTTCTGATTTTACATTTGTCGCATTCTATTTGTGTTGAAACTAAGAGCTTTCCAGTCAAATTCCAAATCTCAGGATATCATAAGAGGTTACCATCCTCCTCTAAAATGGAAGACAAAGCAACCCAAATTTCCTTCAGCTCCCAGTTTCTGCCAGAGATGTCTATTTTAGCAGCTCAGTTGGGATTCCTGACTACTAGATTACAGACTTGGTATCTCTTGCTGTGCCCTAGTAACTACTCAATTATTTAAACATGGAATGGCTCCAACAGATGCTATTGCAAGAAACACACTCTGTAACGGCACAGTCAGGGCATTCACCTGGGACACTGGAAACCAAGGGTCAAGTCCTTGTACCACAGAGTTTTAAAATCTTTATACAAAGAACTAAATTTATGCAAGGCAAACACCAGTATCAGTGGGTCAGGGGAACATAAGTTCAAATGCCTGTTCAGGGCTATATCCTACCCTAACATGGAATGAACTCCATCTCCGGTTATTGGGAAAATGATTTATCTGTTGAATTTTGGCAGAAATGAGCTCTTCCATCTTGTATGACCACATGTGAAGAAGCAAGAGAGATCCTCTCAACTCAGCAATGCAAAAGACTACTTGGCAGCGTAACAAGCACTCTGGTAACTATGGGGAAGTACAGAAATTTTATTGAAATGATAAAGTAATAAAGCAAAGTTCTGAGTTGTTGCTGTCAGTTCTCTTTCTCAGCAACTCAAAAAGAGGTTCTGCAGTGCAAGCCACAGAGAAAGCTGCCTTGGAGCTGGGTATTAAACCCAATGTTTCTGCTGGGGAAGGGACACCTCAATGGATATAAGTCCAGAAAAGGTCCATGTAGTGGAGCTCTGTGGGTCAACACCTGTTAGAAACTCAGCCTATAATCCGCTGTCAAGCAATATCAACACCCTAGGTATTCAGCTACAGTCAAAGCATCTTTGACTGGTGTCCCACCAGGGGAAAGGTATTCACCTACAGCTTGTGATATGACTGCCATCTCATTTTCAAAGATGCTAGGAGGTTTTGGGGTGTAACTCCCTTCATTTTGATGGACTTCCACCACGCTGATGTTAGATCTGCAGGCTGTAGGCTTTGCAGAGCTCCCAGGGTTGGAGGAGCTCTGGTGGCACTGGATGGGGCTGGCCATCAGTGCGCTCCAGCGCAACAGGGCTGCACCCCCCTGGCCAGACCTGGAGCCCCTGGAATCTGCCCTAATGGAGCAGGGGGATGGAAAAGACAGGGTTATCCCATACAAAAAGCACTGATTCACAACAATCAGTCGTGATTTCTTCTTTCTGAAACTCGGTGATTTTGTGGTATGAATAATTCTCTGACTACTGCTAAGATAATGTCTTCATTCAAAGTCATATCCTGCAATAATTTATATAAACACTGTAAATTACATATTTGCACTGTATATCAATTTTATGTCTGTGCCCACTGTTTTCTCTCATAAAACAGAGAAATAAAACTTAACACGCTTTTCAGATACATCACCAGCTGCCTCCCTAATTCCTTAGAAGAGAACAAAAACAGTGTAGGTGACAGTTGAGACAGGAAAACCCAGGCACTCTCAAATCATATTTACCTTCCATCACTGCCTTTTCTTTTCTGATTCATCTATAATGAATACCCTCCTGTCTTCAATAGACTCAGTTGCTGTTTCTTTGTCTACAGTAACATAATCTGTGTGGTTTAAAACCACAGTTCATCTATGTCTCTACTGCTTTTCCCTTACCATTAGTATAATTGCAGTGAAACTTTGCCCACAACAGCTACAGACAGAATTCCTGGTAATAAGGTGTCAGAGGAGGTTAAAAGCGAGAGAACTTTAAGGCAGAAAGAAACATAGACAGCAGCTGCTCAGAGAACCAGCACGGGTTCTCTGGGGTTCTGAGCACCTTCTACCCCCACGTTACACGTGGAGAACTAAATGCAATGTCCAAAGGCAGAGCAAGTGCATTTGATGAGGGAGGATGCCTTCCTCCCGTACCTCCTCGATGGGTGCTTCCAGACAGAGCTGGAGTCTGGGGCCAGCTCCTGAATCATAGAAACATAGAGCGGTTTGGGTTGGAAGGGACCTTAAAGAACATCAAGTTCTAACCTTCCTGCCATGGGCAGGGACACCTCCCACCAGACCAGGTT
>BJBW01007208.1:14735-29075 GCA_004320125.1 Scolopax mira
CTTGGAGCAACCTGGTCTGGTGGGAGGTGTCCTTGCCCAGGGCAGGGGGTTGGAACTGGATGATCTTTGATGTCCCTTCTAACCTAAACCATTCCCTGATTCTATGACCCGTTTTGCAGCTTCAAATACTATTGAGAATATACAATTTAGGGCAGGGATTTTTATTATTAGAATAACTTCTTGATTTGATGGTCTTTTGTCAAATTTCAGTTTCTTTTCTACCTTTTTGAATGGCCGCAGAAGACCATCTGAAAGAAGATATTTTTGTTAAAAAGGATGAAATGTTCTTTATTCAAACATTTTTCTATTTTAAATTTATTTTTAAACAAACAAAATCCTAGAAAAGGAAATTTTTTTTGTTTTCCGATTGGTAATAGGAATTCAATTAAAAAAACAATAAAAATATCATTCCTCCCTTCTGACTATTCAGAAGTTTACCTGCATCATGCAAAGATAACATGGCATTTAGCAGAACATCAGAAGGGAACACCAAAGTATTAATCCTTACACTTTCAATAAAATTGTTTGCTGACGCACTGGATTGTAACAGGAGCTTTGCCATTGTAGATGTTGAGCATTTGGGATGAGACTTAACCTGAAGAAACACTAAAGGTCTAGAAAAGGCCAATTTTGTCTGAAAGCACACCCACATTCAGTGTGAAAATTAAGGTAAAGGTTGGAATAGAAGTTTTGAAATAATAAACAGAAAGGAAAAAACCCAGTTGGTATACCTCAAATTGCAGTAGGTTGATGGAGTAGGCTTTTGTAATATATGGGGAAAAGTGATGAAAAATAAAAAAAAAGGGAATAGAAGAATTTTAGGATTGGCAGAGATCCATTTCTACGTAGATGGTGTGTATTGCTGTGGCACAGACCAAAGTGTCTAACACATTTTGTCCTGTTTTCACAAGGCAGCAGATTGAAGTATTGTAAGAGCATGATGAAGTACCTTCTAGCACTTTCAAGAAGGATATCAAACAGCATGTACAGGCAGATAAATACTTTCCAGGCTGCAGCCCTGAAAAACTTGCACCCAGGAGTCCTTGTAGATTTGTCTGAGAGGTATAAGCCTAATTTTCCATTTTAAAGATAGCCAAAGACTGGAAAAAGAGTCAACGTTGTGCTAATATTAATTCTAAAATGGCAGTGGATGACAGGAGCAATTATGCAGACATAAACATGGGCATCAACTGATAGGGAATTAAATAACAGGGTATTATTACAGATGGCTAGTGTGGCTGTGTACCAGACAAAACCAGCACAGGACTCGACAAGCACTGAAGAAAATGTTGTTACATATATGGCACGATAGGAGGGGGTCAGTAGATGAAAAGACTTGGTGCTGAGGCTCCTGCATCCTTCTCATGTGTAGCTGAAGGAACTTACTTTGAAGCCAAGTTTGTTTGGTTCCTGAGACTGAAAGCCTTCACAATGCTGGAGCTCAAAGCTGCTCAAGGCCAGGCATTGCTTTGGACTCTCCCCTCAGAGCTGGCAAGGACTGATAAGCACTTGGGAGGGATTTTCCAATTTAGCTTCCTCCAAAAGAAATTTAAAATCCAAAATCGTTTTCCTAACTAAACCAGAACATACTATGTGAAGCTGTTATAGGGATTTGCTTCAAACCAAGCAAAACCCTACTGCAAATGCTCATCTAGAGTAACAGAAAGTTCCTTGCTCTGGCACCATCCATGTCCCATCTCTACTGATTCCACCTAAACCCTCCCCTGTAAGTCATAACCAAAGCCTTGCAAGAAAAAAAGAAAAAAAAAATCAAGTTACATCACTGTATGTCTCCTCTCCAGTTCCCCAGAGGATTAACTCTCATTTTGGCAGTGATAGTTCCAGTTAACACCCTGTCAGCTGGTGGGCTGAATAAGCGGTTTTGAAGGCATCCCACGGCACGTCTTCTTCTGCAGCTAATGTGGCTGAAGGGGAGAGTACGAGCTAAAATTCATTTTTGTAAAGCTACAGTACCAGAGTAAATGGCCACTGCTGGGAAGCTTTACTGCCCGAGAAAAAAGTGTCAGGGTGCAAAAGAAGGAAAAGCGGGAACTTACACAATTTCTTCTGTCTGAGGAGCTCTTGGCACCTTAATTACCCATGGAAACCAGGCCTGTGTGAGTCAAAACCACTCAGCTGAGCAAAAATAAACACAATTGAATGTTTTCATTTGAGCCGATGCAGACAATCATTTTTCAGTGTGTTCTCTTTGGTAAACTGAGAAGAATATTTGAGAATTGTAATAATTTGGGGTCACTTATGACCAAAGTAAGGAAAGTAAAGGAATTCTGGATTACCTTCATAACAAGATTCCATTACCTTTCAATCACCAGGGAAGATGCAGCTATTCAAACCATGCATGGCACCATTACATTCAGTAATTCAAGCTCTCAAACAACGTGCAGGCCGTTTTCTGGGCAAATGAGAACCTCTTGCTCAAACCTTGTCTCACTGATTGAGCACAGTAGTTGGAATTTATATCTCCTATGAAGACAGGGCTCTAGCCATCAGACTGTTAGTTGTAGTAGGGGCAACGAGGAGGCTCCCTCAGTCTTTCTCCTTGAAACTGACTAATTTTTGCTAAATTATTGCAAACGAAGCAAAACTCAGTCTCAGTTATTACAGAGAAAGAGAATGATGCTGAGCCTGTAGCTTGTGTGCTAATAAGGGGGAGCCACCACATTTCCTGTTTAATCTAAAAGGTTTTAATTTATTTTTCTACTAGATTTTAATGAAAATAAGCTTCCAACAATGAACAAATATTTTTTTTTCTAGAAAATGTTCATCCTCTCTTCCCCATTTTCCAACTAGTCCAGAGGGGACATGGAAGTTAACTTCTTCATTTGCATCAGCATATCAGATAGATGCACACGAAATGTAACATGTAAATTACAAATTGAACATCTGTAAGGTAATCATCTGGTGAAGATCTCAGCAAAACATGAGAGTTTTGGTTAAATTATTCTGAGCTGCAGTAATTTAAACAGAGATGGGCTCTTGGGGTCAATGGATGAGTGCACACATAAATAGGCATACCCATCCCAACCCCACTTTTAGCAAGATGAATTTGCAGATGTTGCCTCATTACTCAGTGTTATATTAATAAAACCAGACTAAATAAATATACGTCACTTTTCATTTTCTACCCTGCCTACAGGGTATAAAATGTTATGGGATGTTAATAAATAAAATGGGGTGTTAATAACATCCTAGCATGGAGGATCCTTGCATCCTGGTTTGAAAGTGTCATGGTTTCAGCTGGGATGGGGTTGACTTTCATCCTAGCAGCTGGCACAGTGCTGTGGTTTGGATTTGGGATGAGAACAGTGTTGGTAAAACACTGCTGGGTTTGGTTATTGCTGGGCTGTAAAGGCCAGTCAAGGGGGGAAGAAGAAAAGTTGTGGGGGGGTGTTCGGGGTGATGGTATTTGTCTTGTCAAGCCACCATGAAGCATGATGGAGCCCTGATTTACTGGAGATGGCTGAAGACCCGTCTGCCCACGGGAAGCAGAGAATGAATTCCTTATTTTGCTTTGTATGTGCAACTTTTTGCTTTTTTCACATTAAACTTTATCTCAACCCAGAAGTTTTTCCTCACTTTTACTCTTCCAATTCTCTCTCCCATCCCAACTGGGGGCGGTGAGTGAGCATGGTCCCACTTTCTGGCTGGGGTTAAACCACAGGAAGACAGGAAGGAATCTCCACCTTTCTTATCTCTTTCACCTCTTTTCAGGGGAATAGCTCTCAATTCCCCTTCACACGAGGAGCACACCTTAAAGAAGAATTTTGCAGTCTATGGGCAAAAATTTCTTATACAAAGGAATCTTCCACAGGTCTGTCCTTCAGCATGAAGCCATCTCTTTGGATCAGCACCAAAGACTTCTTTTGCATGTGACATTGAGACTGGAAATTGTGATATATTTATTGTTGGTTGTTGATAAGGAGCAAGTATTAGGATATTTTTAGAGACTTCGCCCACTGTATACTATCTGTAAAGAAATCAACCTTAGATGCAACTTAGCCTTCATATTTCACATTTAGTCCCATATTCTTTCAATACAGGATGGTCTGGCGTATTTTTCTGCAACTGTATGAAATTTCATGTTATGACTTGCCAAGTTATTTTAAAGAGATTTATAAAGACAGCTCATAACATCCTCAGAGGCTGAAAACCCTTTATGTCTGTAGGAGGGAAGGAAAGAGAATCTGAAAACCATTTTCTGCAAGGGGCTAATGGCCGAGAGCACGAGGAGAACCCGAGAACCATTTCAATGATATTCAAAGAATGCATTTTTCATTTAGCTCTTGGAAGAGGCTCTCTCATGGGTCAAATGCGTCTTGGCAATTTGTCAGCAAAACGCTATTTGAGTTTGAAGCACTCTGAATTGAGGTTTCCAGAGTCTCAGTTTTGGCCTGAAGAGGAAAGTTTCATTTCAGTAACTGTAGACCTGATTCTCTGCTTTCTTTCTTAAACTACTAATATCACTGACCGAGTGACTGCACTCCCAAAGTGATATAAAAATCTGCTCCTGAATGTCAGTACTAGGGCAGCTCTCACCAGGACAGCAGGCTACAAGCTGAGGGTGGAAAATGGACTGGACTTGTGTCACAAATGGGAGAGGACAGAGGGAAAAGCAACGATGAGAGAATCACATCTTAGACCCAGACTTTTACAGCGTGACCCCTCACCATGGCCCAGGGTATTTTTGCTGAGTTTCAGGTTCACCTCTAAAGGAAGCTGGATTTTGTGGCAGAATAACCTATGCCAGCTGAGAGTTCCCCACCAAACAAGCTGTAGTAAGTATGACCAGAAAGAACAACTAATGAAGCTGGTGTGGACACTGGGTTGGAGGAAGTCCAAAAGCATTTAAATACTGACAGGAAGCAAAACCTCAAAAAAAGTCCTGCTCACGAAGACGATAAATCTCTTCACAAACTGCATGACAGTCAGCGGTACATCCATGACCCCTCTTTACACATTCCCTTCTGCTTTACAGTCAGGGAGAGGATGCTGTCCATAACCTGCCATGTCCCACTTTCCAGGGAATCGTTATGGTAATTTTACTGTCTCAGCCCCATTTCTGGTCAAACATAACTTCTGTTGCTCCTAAGGAAAGACATTGCTCCCTGTTCATAGCAATTTTGGGGAACTCTTCCGAACAACACAACCTGTTGGTGTACATTGATGACAGTAGGAATTTTCTACATAACTGTAGAAAACAGTTTTATTTTATCCATGCAAAATAAAGTACCATTGCTTTTTTTCTTAAGTAAAAATAAATTAAATCTAACCCTGGTTAGAAGAAAGAGAACTTAATAAAGTACAGTTTCTGCTCATAGAGAACTGCATTTAAGTTACATTTATTTTTGGTTCCAACAAGAAGAAAGAACAACGACACAGACTTCATGAAAGACATGGTATTTTGTCATTTCCATATAACAATCTTTATCAAACTGGCAATGATTTTACACTATCATTGAAAATGAGAGCAGGCTGCCTAAGCCCCAAGCCCTTAAAAAAACCCACAAACCCTGGAGTGGAAAGGACATAGAGGTAAAAACGCTCTATTTGGTAACACATTTACATAAGGATAACACATTTAAAATGCTGTTGTTTAGGATAAAGACAATCTTTGTTAAAAAATGTTACTGTGCTACTCTATAGATGTTTGGTGAAGAAACATACTATTGCTCTAAGTCTCAGTCAAGCACTGCCAGTAAATACATCATTACACGGAACACTGCAATTACACAGAACAGTGGCTTCCACAAAACTCATTTTAGATGGGTCAATTCGAGTAATTTATGCCTACCATCACCATAAGCAAATGAGATGAAGAACTCATTTTGTGACTGCTAGCTGAAAGACTACGCCAGTACAGGAAGCAATTGCCCAGATCAATATTTTATTTATTTTTTCCCTCATTTATAAAATGGGTCTGCTAGTGCATCTGAAAAAACATAAAACTGGAATAACACAGTGCATTGACTACCCAATGTTGGCAAATGCTACGTTATAAAAGAATTCTATAAAAGTCTGTAGATCTCCAAGAGGTTAACTGATAAAATGCCAGTAGAAAGCACAATGAATAAGTAGTGGATTTTCTGGGTTTTGTAAAATCAATAAAACTCCTGATTGCATACTGCAAGTGGGTTCTTTGCAATCCTTGACCTGGGATGTTTCTCATGCTCTGTGTAGAAATGAAAGGTTTGTCCGAGCTCACCCACAGGTCACATTTAGAAAAGGGAGGCCTGCTACAGGATTTGTGGAGGTCAACAGCTCGCGTTGCATTGCTATTCAATGCATTGCCTAAAGTCAGCAAGTCTTTAAAGCTTGTGAAGCCAGCGAGATGCAGAGAGTTACACACATAGCAAAGAATTAGTGTACAATAATAATATTGCTCCCAGAATAAAGGAGGATAAAGGCAAGAAAATTTCCTTGATAAGACTCCCATATGAGTAACCCTTTCCCTGGGACTGAAACCTTTCCAGCTGTAAGGTAGACAAGGAAACCTATTTTGAACACCATGACCAGCACTGTAGAACTGGTTAGAGAGGAAAGAAAAATATTACAACTCTCAGACAAAACCCCAGAAAGAATTTCCTAGTCCAGATGCAGCAAAGCCAGTTGATTAGTATCAGATAACCTTCCTGACTAATCCAAAAATGCTTCTGAAAACTTCTTGCCATTATATGCCTGGTTTAGAGACCCAGCTGAATCATTCACAAATACAATTTCTGAATATGTTCTTCGGTGTGCTCCATGACATTTTAAGTAAAATGTACAATGAATACATTTATCCTGTTCTCAGATAATTCAAGTAATTAAACAACATTGGGAGTTAGCCAGGATATTAGGGCCTAACAAAATTACTTCTACAAAAACTGTCATGGGACTTTTTAATGACCCAAGAATTATCATACACCTTCCACTCTGCTTTCTGGACTCATGGTGGAAGGTTAATTGGGTGCAGGCAGAGAGAACATGGTCTAGTGAAAGATCAGAAGTGCTGTCTGTGGTTAATTACTGGTCACCTTCCATCCAAGCTGCAATCCAAGTACCTTAAAGTGGCAAAGCTGGTGGGATGTCAGTCTGATCCATCAGCAAGGAACATGGGGCAGGTTAGGAAATATGAAATGTGGAAAGTAGACACACCTGTGCACTGTCACTCCCTGCTTCATTGAAAGAATTTCATAAATTTAAAGCTACCTAGCACTGAGAGCTTAGGGAATACTAGATTTAGTGGTTTCCATTCAGCATTTGTCCTTATTTATCCTTCCCCCTCAAGCATGAGAATAGTTTTTAATGACTTGAGCACATATGATTTTTTTCCATATGCCTCCCCTCTCATTCAGTGCATGCATTAAATAGCACTTGCTGTTTTGCTTTCTCCTGGCTCAATATGTTGCACACACTTCAGTAGAGAAGCTCTCTCCTAAATATAATAGATACACTCCTGGGCTGTTCTATGGTACACACAGAAACTTCTCACCACCCTCACAGCAAAGAATTTCTTCCTAAGATCTAATTTAAATCTCCCATCTTTCAGTTTAAAACCATTATCCCTCATGCTGTCGCTCCCCTCCCTCAAGAGTCCCTCCCCATCTCTCCTGAAGCCCCTTTAGGGACCAGAAAGATCTCCCTGGATCCTTCTCCAGGCTGAACAACCCCAACTCTCTCAGTCTATCCTCACAGCATCTTTGTGGCTTTCTTCGGATCCGTTCCAACAATTCCATGTCCTTCCTGTGCTGAGGACTCCAGAACCTGACACAGTGCTCCAGGTGGGGTCTCACCAGAGCGGAGTAGACTGGTAGAATCACCTCCCTTGACTTAAATGTAATAATTTCCAGTCTCATCAAGCAGTCCCCTGCCCCATGCACTGCACATCTCAGCCTTTACAGCAATGGAAGCAGTTGTACACTAACAGCAGTCTTCTTAATCATACTTAATACTCCATTTGCATAAATGGCAACACAAAGTAACACTCCCTTATGACAGTCCAAGAAGATCCCCTTCCAAAGATCGTGAACTTAGCAGGACTAGTGGGACAAAAGCTACAGAACTGCTTTTCATTAAAAATATAAAATAAGAAGTATTTGAACAAAGTGTTCTGAATCTTGTAATAAAATACAATATTATCTCATATAGTTCACAGCATGCATGGGAGGGGGGAAGAGTAGGAGCCACCCACAATAAACAAGGGATGTGTGGTTCATACACCTATTTTGACACATATCTTTAGCTTCCAAGTATGATCTCCCATATATACCTTACCTGGGTGGATTCATTTCTTCAGAGCATCTGAACTGACATATTCACCCCCAAATTTATGAAGATATCAAGCAGTTGCAGTTTACCACTTACTTCCAGAAATTTCACCATTTAGAAAACAAAATATTTTTTTTAAACTTTCAGTTTAGAGATCAGTATAATATAAAAGTTACCTTTTTCCATTTCAGATAACTTAGAGCAGTTGAAGACTTCTGCTAGTCTGGCTCCCTGCGTCCCACGAAGCATCAATAGAACTATTTCCTGAGACTTATACTTTCCTAGTCTTAACAGCATAAATCAAATTATAAGCTCAAGAATCACAGTCACAGCCCTGGCACTGCAGCCTAGCTAATTTTCTGTGATATCTGAGAACATTGTGTTTTTCCTAAATACACCAGTAGCTTATTAGGCTTATCAGGTAAATGAGCTTCTTTTACCCTACAAGATGAATGTTGTTCAGAAGTAAATCAATACCAAGTCTTGTATGGTCAACAGCAAAGATACTGGAGTATTGCTCTTTTTCTGCTGCAGCATTTTATTTGGAAATCAAGGCAATAGCAATCACAGCTGATGGACTACAGAAAAAGTCTTATAAGGAGCAGCTGAGGGAGCTGGGGGTGTTCCCCCTGGAGAAAAGGAGGCTGAGGGGAGATCTTCTTGCTCTCTAAAATACCCTGAAAGGAGGGTGTAGCCAAGTGGGGTTGGTCTCTTCTCACAAGTTACAGGCTATGGGACAAGAGAAAACAGACTCAAGTTGCATCATGGGAGGTTCAGATTGGAGATTAGGAATGGTTTTTACATGGAAAGGGTTATTGCACATTGGAATGGGCTGCCCAGGGCAGTGGTGGAGTCACCATCCCTGGAGGTATTTAAAAGATGGGTTGATATAGTGCTTAGAGACATGGTTTGGTGATGGGGTTTTTTTTATTAGAGTTAGGTTGATGGTTGGACTGGATGATCTTAAAGGTCCTTTCCAACCTAGACAATTATATGATTCTACGACTGCGCTGATAAGCGTTGCCCTGTTCCCATAGAGATCTGTGTATAAAATCACTGGACCCAGGGCTGATGAGAGCAGGTGAGGTTTGTCAGAGGCTACTCCTGTTTCCATTGATATTGTATTCTGGTGCCAACAGCTGAAGGCTAATGTTCTGATTAATTCATTTGCCTTTCACTATAAACATTTTCTTTCACCCATCAAGGTCCATTTCATCTACAAAACCAATGGCCCTTGGCAGTACTGGTTATTTAAAGTACTGGTGGGCTTTGACTTCCAACTTCCAAAGCTAGAGGGCTTTGACTTCCAACTTTCCCCTGAATTTTCCAAGCTGTCTGGACTCTGCTCAAGGAGTGAGAAAAAGCACATGCTTTCAGCAAGCCAATAACTGACATATTTACAGCGATGGCCAGTTCTGTTCTCTGATCTGTTTTTTGGTCTCTGCACAGGCAAACAAATAACTTCAGTGGGAGTTTTGCCTGTGTAATGAATTTAGGAAGCCTTCCAAAATAGGAATAGGATGTATGGGTAGCAACAGTGCAATAAATAGCCAACTTTTTTTTACCCCCAGTTATCTACAGAGAAAGAACAGAGATGGGACTGAGCAACAGAATTTGCATCCAGATTCAAATTTCAAATCACCAGTAGAATATTCTGAAAAATTTTTTTTTCTGATCTCTGAACCCCCAAAATCCAGACACAGACATTACATACAGACACTGAGAGAAAGCTACCACTGTTTCCTCCCATTCTTTGAAGCATTTTAAGAACTATTTCATATGAATTGTAATTATCCACAAGAGGACACATGAAGAGAGATTCCTGTTCTGCAAGTGACAGGCATGTATAGAATTTGGAAAGAAAAATCCCAGATGTGCAGCTAAAGCCATCCTGAGTTGCATATTTTGTTAATATTTACCATTTCCCAGATTACTGGCTTTTTCCTGGGTTTTTTTTTTTTCTTTTTTTTTGCCACTGAAAAAAGTACTATGCAGTAAAACTGTTTTTTAATCCTGAAAATGTATTCTTGAGGAGAATAAATTAGGGAGATAACTAGGTGGACAATGAGGGAAAGTACAGGACAGAACTGTAGTCTAATTCATCTTAAGTGAGGAGTATAATTATGTGCTCTGAGGTAAAATCGGTTTTTTTTTTCTCTAGGACTCTTGTGACTCCAGCTTGTTTTCCCAGAGGCTTTTATGGCAAGCATAAGAAAGCACATGCTCCATTTTTGGTTGAAATATGTGTTTCCTTCAGCTGGAAATGAACAGAACCAAGAACTCTGTCCAAGTGAGAAGATCTTCCATGTCTATCTGTCATATTGATCTGCCTGGTGTTTGGGTTTCACCTGGACACCGAACAGCAAGAGAAAGAATATCCATCATTACATTGCCTTAATGAACAAGAATTAGATCTAGCTGAGGAATTTTTTACTTTGTGTTATGCCACAGTACTCACGGTGGTGCTGGTGATTTAAGATAAGGATATGGTCAACGCTAATCAAGTCAAGGCAGTGCTTTGCTGATAATAAATGATGTTAAGAGGCAGAAGTAACAATCCCTGTTAATGCACGTATCTGGTCCTGGTCCTGGGTGAAGCTGTCAGTGCTGTGCCACACAGAGAAGCCCTCCAGGCTGGATTTGCACACTCACGTGCATGTACTCTTCAGCTAGAACCTTCCTTTCCCCGTGATGAACTTCATGAGTTATTCCACAGCGCGTGACAGGCCTGTGCATGCCAGCCCTTAATCCGATTGCTGCTTAAAGCAAGAATTTGATTGTTTGGAACTAAAGCTTTTGGCCCAAACTGCATGATTCTGTCCATTTACATCATGAAAATCCTACGTTCAATCTAAGAACACAATATCTTACCCATTGAGAAGTCTCCCGTTAAGTGTACTATGAACCAGTCAGTAAAATATTTGGAATAATGATGCTGTAAATAGAATAGGCCTTAATTTTACACAGTCCTGAGGGACATCTGAAATCTCTCTGAGGTCAGTGCTCTGAACAAACAGATACTGATTTCAATGTGACTTACAGAAATATAATCTCATATGGGCTCTGTTTAACAGAGAGATTGGAATATTTCGGACCTGCACGCTTGGGGTTTATCTGCCAAAATACAAATGACAGCGGAGAGAGTGGCAAGTGCTAACAAGGAGTTTAGGAAGCAGGGATCTTTTTATCTTTACTAGTTACATATTCTCGGACCGGTTGAGCAAAGCACTAATGTGCTGTCTAGACATTTATATAGAAGCTGATTTGGTTTGTGCGACGGTGAGTTACATAAATGACTAATTACCCGGTGTCTTACATGAGCCATCTTTGACTGCCATGTATTTTATCAAGATGAGGACATTAAGAGGCAAATTCTATATGGTAAATCCTGAAAAGTCCCATGCAACTTAATTTTCATAGATAAGAAATGGAAAACAGTCTTTCCAGTGTAGCATGATTTTGATTTGGGAAGTAAATCCATTAGAAAAAAGAAAGCTTTCTAATACAATGACAGGGAGCACAGCCTAATCATCTGCATGTGGGACTGGGACTCACAAATTATTGTTCCAGCTGCCATCGGGTAGCTCTCTTTATCAGATCTAATTTACCCATCCTTTATGAAGCCATGTGAGAGACATTTTAATCATGAAGGGAGGGATTTGTTGTACCTAATGTCAGCTGTCTGAAGTTAGGCAGATGGTACCAGCTAGTCCTCAAGGTGATGCTCACCATCAGAGGAGTGGGGCCTCTCTTTGAGATGGCTTTGAGTTGTGGGACTGGTTCCATGACCCTCTGGAGCTTGACTATCAACAGACCACAGACAATCTGGCTTAGACCTTGTTTTTAGCTTTCTGATGTTGGGTCAGCTGAATGCTGTATTTCTTTTGCAGATTATTAATGGAAAAGGTAGACCACGGGTTTAAAATGCGGATCTGGAGATGAGGTTTTTCCACAAATTGTGGATATGTGACAGTGTTGATTTTGTTCTGTTGATTTTACAGAGAGAGAATCTCACTGGTGTTTAGACTGGTACTAAGCTCAGTCAGGACAAACTGAACAAAATATCCTTGTGATATATACCATGCAGCTGATATGACTGACTGACCCCAAAGGCAGATGAAAACATGAGGCATCAACACAAGGTTCACAACTTTGTTGTTCCAGTAGCTGGTAAGCACAAAACCATAGAACCATAGAATTGTCTAGACTGGAATGGACATCTCAGATCATCAAGTCCAAACTTGGCACAAGAACAATGGTATTGACCTGCAAATAACAGATTTTTCCTTACTGACAGCAGGGGGTATCCCAGACTGGATACCTCATATTTGTCTAATGCTTTGCCACGCAACTTCGAATCCAAATAAACTGAAATAATAATAATATGAAGGACTTCAGAAAGTTGCCTAGATCATGCTGGGCAACTCAGCATCAGTGGAGATAATGAGGAAATGATTGGGTGAGAACATAAAAAAATGCTTAGTTTAAACATTAGATACAGTTTTCATCGATAACTTGTTGAAATCACATTCTCATCTGGCCTTTCTTAAAAAGTCTCCTACTTGAACTTTGTTGTGCCCTTGAAACTAAACAGGTTGAAAGTGTCTTTAAAATGCAAAGGATCAATAGCTCATAGATGCTGTGGTTAAGATGGAAAGCAGTGCAGGGTACACAATGTTACATCACCAGCCTGAATTGTTAAATCCTCATAAATACGTATATAAAAACATAACGTTCTATTCTATAATATTGGTTAGGCTAAATATATTGAGCTTGGGGTTTATTATTCCCAAATAAAAATACCTCTGTGTATTAAAAGAAAAGTAAATGCATGCATTTTGCTGAAATATATTTGGGAGTATAGTGAACAGCTTCAGTAAAATTACAAAGATTGACCTCAAGCCAAGCCATCTCTGCAAAATGTTCTTTTCTTAGATTTTCCATTTTCCTTTCCTGTAAATCCAGTTAATCCAAATATAAATAGTGTAAAATATAATGAATAACTCCTGTGAGGTCAGAAGTGGGTAAAAGATGGATAAAGATGAACTAATCTGAAGACCAAAGACAATTGCAATTCAGATACATGAGTTTAAAGGAGGAGGAACTCTATGAATTGCAAATGAAATTTGGCAGGCTGTGGCTGGTGTGACTGACATCCTCTCCTGGCCATCACAGTCTGAATTGAGTTTGCTGCTATGAGTATCCACCTGTGTGGGAAACACTACTGACGTGGAAACACATCATGCCATATGGGAATTGATTTATTGTCATCATCCACAAGAAATGCATTAACTCATCCAATTTAATTAATTAGTTTGATATAGGTTCATTGATTTTCCTTAGTTTTTTGAGCTAGGTAATAATCTCACTTCATTACAATATGCCAGAAATGGACACCCAAATATCACATACCTATACAAAGACTGGTGTCATCTAGTATTCTTCCAGTCCAGAATAATTGGGACACCTATTTTTAACACAGTGAGAAGACATACAACTGTGTTTGTGCATGCCACTATCAGGAATTCCTCATATGATTCACCGACAAAGTGCAGTTCTGAATAGTTGCTTCTGAAATGTAGAACACCTCGAAAATTGATTAAAACTTACCAGAGGTCCTTTTCTTTTTTTTTTTCCCCACAAAGTTACCAGTGCCCAGTATTGGCTGCCTTTCTAAATGTGATGGAACTTTCTCTCACTTTGTCGTTTTCATTTTCTTCCCGTTTAGATACTGAGTTTTAGGACAGTAATAGCAAATACAATGACAGTACAATACTGCTGGGCCACTGCTCACGGGGTCTGGGCAGGGGATGAGCCACAGCAGGATATTTTACTCTAAGCCAATTGCTGCAGATTGATCCTAAGAAAGAACATAAAGGGAAAACTGGTAAAAGGCTAAAAATCCAATCTGATGCTCCAGTACACATCCAAATATCCGTACTTTAATGACTTCAATTATGGAGGAAATGAATGGATTAGAGATAATGCTGCCCTGGGTAATACAGCCTCTTCTTCCTCGAAAAGCCATTCAAATGACTTTCAGAACTCTTGAGATTTTTTACAAAAGTTGAT
>BJBW01007210.1:7723-33211 GCA_004320125.1 Scolopax mira
GTGTGTTTGGGGGTGGGGTGGGGGGGGGGGGGGGGGGGGGGGGTGTATGGTTGGACTCAATGATCTCAAAGGTCCCTTCCAACCATGAAGATTCTGTGATTCTGTCCAATTTCTGATTCAGTCAGAAAATTCTTTTTATGTAGATTACAAAGTCAGGAAAAAATTTAGTATATAGAATTCTCTTCAATGTATATGTAAATATCTGACATTTAAAATTTCAGCAAGTGTGATTTTCAGCCTAATTTCACTTTATAAATATTGCTTAGAAGGAAACCACAGCTATAATCATGTGAGTAACATTTTGCTAGTAATTAGCCCCATTGGTACATGTGTGGCTTTAGATACAACATTTTTTCTATCTTAACTTGCATATGTATACACTTTGTCTTTTTTGTCTCTTTGTCTCTGTTTTTTTCAAAAAGTACTGTCTCTGTGTCTATCAGTGAGAAGTTATTTCTGAGAAGGTACCAGACACTGAAATCCTGTAGGTCATGTACTCATTATTCCGATGCAGTAAATCTCCAAGACAAAGAGCAGTGAACACTCTTATACAACAAATATTTATCTAGGTCTGATGCCAGTTTATGAAACTGAAATTAGGTTACGTGATGTTATATAGTGTCCTGGGCACATGTGAGAAGACAGAATAGCTATAATCGGTCATTAATATCTGGCTAACCTTATTTTGTTGAACACTAGAGGGAGATCAAAGCAAAAAAATAGATCTTCTAATGGCTTATGGATACTAATGGTGGTGTTCATAAAATTTCCACTGATGGGAGGATGAAACACCAGGTATTATAGTATGTTAATTTTTCATCATAGGCTTCACATGGCCTTATTTTATATTGTTTTATCTAGAATGTCATTTTAAAGAATGAAAAAGAAGACCCAGAAGGAAAAGCATTGTGCTTTTATCAACACCACAGTTAATATATTTCATATTAAATTAGTTTTTCATGTGACATATGTTTACTTTGATGAGAACATAGAGGCTTTAGCAACTGAACAATGAAACATAAGCACAGAATCCAGCTATCTTACTGTACTTTTTTCTAGCAGGTATCTACAACAGTAATCAGGGGAAACGTGTTTCTGAAAGACCTTCCCTGGAAAGAGATATTTCTGTTAGACCTAAAGGCAAGCAACTGAGACTGTTCAGATTCAGAACAGGATGGAAATTAATGTTGTCATCTTTTGCCATCACAATTGCTGTTCTGTTCAGTGTTTGATGAACAAAGTTTGTAACATAAAACATAGACATTTTTTAGTTTAGTGTGAAAGAAAGTAATAAAATGCACTTTTTTGGCCCTCTCAGTTACTGCTGGGAAATAACAATACTTTCAGCAGGATTCCCAAAGGAAGGGCCCTTAGGGTCTTGAATATTTTCCTTAGAGGACCTGGTTAATCAGCTGGAGTGGAGGAGGAGCCCTGGCATCCACCTTTCACAACCACGGAACTACTCATGCTGCGGTTTGTACAGAGATTGTTATGGTGGTAGGGATGTCTGAGCTAGATGGAAACAGCATGATGTTTGCACTGGTAGAAATGTAGTTATTTACAAAGAGTTCACAAAGTTAGGGTTAATCTACTGTGAGTAAGCTGCTAGGCTTGCAGCTGCCTCACACAACAGTACAGTGTGCTGCAGCCCCTGCACCAGTCAGCACCACCAGCATACCCCATTTTCAGTGTACAAATGGTTTAAGGAGGAAAATATGCTTTTTATATATATATACATATATATATATATGAAATATGTATATACACACACTAATAATTGCTATTGTTATTTAGGGAAGAAAAGGTTTGGCTAGTCTTAAGGGAGATGATAGGAGTGAGAGGGCAGGAGCAGAGAGAAGTGCAGATAGGAAGGGTGAGCTGGAACAACATGGCGAGCTGCTGAGCTGGCTCAGGACCTGCTGTGAAACCATAACCCCTCACAAAGTTACAAGTCGGCTCTCCTCCACAGAGAACAAAAGAATGCTCCAAGTTTCACAACTTGCTTCAAACAGGAGCAATATTTATACGTCATTGAACAACTGTGCTGCCACTAAAGTAAAGTAGCAACTTCTCGGATGCTTCCTGCAATATTTGGGTCTGTTTAATAATTGGTGAGGGATTTAAAATACAGGCCATCTGGGGAAACTATTTCCTTCAACAGTTTAATGGTTGCAGCTGAGGATATTTCACATATGATCTGCTAGTACTGATTTCTGTTTGGGTTTTTTTATACAGGCCATGTGGTGGTACCTTAATCATAGACAATCTAAAAGTCAGTGAGATATTTTATATACTCTGAGACAGTCTGTGATCTTCATTTTAGCTATGGCTAGAAAAGCTAGAGGAGATAGAGCAGGCAATTTGCAAGGCCACGGAGTCCTTAGGAGTGTGTAAATATTGTACAGTAATTCCTCTGACTCCATTACTTTTAACATCTGAAAAGAACTACACAATGTGCAGGGCAAGGCAGAATCAGATTCTATGTGTCTTTTTCACTTATTTGCTGGCTCAGGACTAAGCCCAGCTGGTAGACAAAAAGAAATGCAGAAAAAAAAGTACACAAATGTAGAAAAAAGGTAGACAAAAGGATATGAGAGGTTCTGTCCCCTATGTCTCCATGAAAGCCATTGCTCACTTACTGAAGAAAAAGGAAGGAAGGAAGGAAGGAAGGAAGGAAGGGAGGGAGGGAGGGAGGGAGGGAAAGAGAGAAAGATCTTTACTATATCTTATCATTATAGTTCAAAGCTGAAATTAACTTTTTTGTTATTTAAACTGAGCAGTACAGTTTATTTAACATTTTGGGACAGAAACAAGTGTGTTATTCACTTATTGAATGTGTAAGTTTTAATCCACTAAAAAAAACTAGTGCAGACCTTTTTTCTGCCAGACATTTCAGGTGCTAAGTCAGTGCATTTCTACCATAGAGAAAATTATATTTTTGTAATGGATAGGCACTGGACACACGGGAGAGAATGTCCAGGGTTTTTTTGTCCAAAGCTAGACCTGCACAGTGCTGGGAGCTCCCAGCATCCACAGAGGTATTCTCAGCCTTGTCACAGGCTGAAGTACTGAGGCTGGCTTTTACCTCTGTAAGATATACCAGTGTGAACATGCTTTGCAAGTATCAGAGTTTTGTAAGGAGCCAAACCACAGACATCATGAATGAATACGGTTGAGAGGTAATCTGAATTCTGTTTATCTCCTAAGTTTGTACAATATTCTCAGTATAGTTTCTGGTCCTAGCTTCCAGTGTCCTAGGTTTCTGTTTCATCTTGTTTTAGATAAATACAAATTGTATAAAAATTGCTGAGGTTATTACAAAGGTATGCATTTGTAGTAACTTCACTATTGCCATCAGCTCATTGCCCATTATACCAGCTCAGGAAACTGTCTCTTTCTAGATAAATAATGTTTCTGAATATTCAGTGTTACTGAGCTGTTGATTTCTCCCTCCAGGACCTAAATTCATCATGAAAATGAGTGGGTTGAGGTTTTTTTCAGTTTTTGTGATACAGCTACATTTGCAAATGTGTTTCAAACTTAGAGTCTTTTTTGTAATTTATTGCTTTTTGACTGTTTTACATTTCTCACTACCATTAGGCAAAGTTATTAGACCGAATAACTTCAAAAAAGGTAGAATACAAATAGTTCGGCCATTGCCAGGAAAAAATTATTGTAGTATAAGGCACATTTTATCCTTAAATTGTTATGTTCTACTTTTAACAATTCTGATACATAAAAACAAGCTGTGAAAGGCTGTCTTTGCAGATACCTTCAAAAAGTTAAATCTGAAGTCTTTCAGAGGGTTGGATGTTAAGTGTCATGAACCCTTTAACTGGACAATACAATGATGAAGCAAGCTGCAAGGTATTGGCAATTAAGAGGAAATCTGTTGTACCCAAGCTGCCTCTGGTAGTGCAAGCAACACAGGAGGTTAAACTCTTTTTTCACCTGATGATTATTTATAGCTTTGTGTGAAATGACCTTGGTTCTAATTTCTGTAGCCAGTGGAAATACCCATCCAAACTCCAAGGTGTCTTCTTTTTCATTAGCTTTAGGACACACTGAAGTTACTTGTCATGTGCAGAACGGCTTTACATCCCATGTGTGGTCTATCTGTTGTACACTGCTTAGAAGTGTTAAACTACTTCATGCATGCTACCTGGTACATGTGTAGCAGTGAAAGAATCCTATAAATGTGGGACTTACTGCAGATGTAAGATATAATGTGTACTGTGTAGATCAAGCATAGGATTTACCACGTATGTACAACACTGTATACACAGATATTTGTGAGGTCTGAGACAGAAATATGACTGTTCACCACACTGAAGCATCAGAAAAGGAGATAAACAGCAACATCCTTGAAACCCTAATAAAATAGTGTGCAATAGCCGGGTATACATGCTGAAATGAGAATCACTGAAAAAAGAATGTCTTTTCCTGGCTTCCTATTAATTGTTTGAAAACAACATTAAGTGGTATACAATGTCCGGCCACAACTGGAATACTGCATCCAGTTCTGGGCTCCCCTGTTCAAGAGGGACAGGGAGAGAGTCCAGTGAAGGGCAACCAAGAGGATTAAAGGACTGGAGCATCTTCCTTATGAAGAAATGCTGAGAGAGCTGGGACTCTTTAGCCTGGAGAAGAGAAGGCTGAAGGGAGATCTTATTAGCACCTATAAGTATCTAAAGGGTGATTTGAAGTAGGAGGGAGCCAGACTCTTTTCAGTGGTTGCCAATGAGAGGACGAGGGGTAACGGGCATAAGTTGGAACATAGGAGGTTCCANNGTCGTGGAGTCCCCTTCTTTGGAGATTTTCAAGACCCACCTGGATGCAGTTCTGAGTGACATGCTCTAGCTCTGGGCAATCCTGCTTTGGCAGGGGAGTTGGACTGGATGATCTCTGGTCCCTTCCAACTGTAAAAAAATTCAGTGAAATTCAGTGAAATGTAACCGTTCAGTTTATTGTAATTGCTCTAAAGCCCTTATAGTTCTCTGTTCTAACCAAATGCTGTACTTAGCATGAAGTTACTGCAAAATTATAAGCAGCAGGTGTAAAATATCATGCTATTCATAATCTACATGTTTACAGTGAAGGAAGCTTCACGTTTGTCAGGAAGATTAGTTCAGCAATATGACTATATCAACAAAGAAACATTATTGAAAAACAGTCCTGAGAGAATAGTGGCTTAGAAAATGCATTTTTGCAAATTATTGTCCTTTTCAAATACCATCAAAATGAGGCTTTGTCTGAAGTGTCTGTGTTGACTTTCTATCAAGAGTGAAAATTAGGTTGTTGAACAGATGGCAAGATTCGAAAACATAAAACCTAATTGTAACACTAGATCTAAGTGAGAATAGGAAAAACATATCATTATAAAGACATTGCTGAGTCTCTTGTTAGTAACTCCTTCCTTCACATACTGGCAGATGTTGACCTAATTGTCTTTGGAAATGTCCACACATGCTGCAGTGCAATACAGTTCATTTATTCCACTATATATCTTTTGTTTTCAGACAAGTATTGATACCCTCTTAAATATTTTCTCTTAAGAGAACTCAGTTCAATTGAATTCATGATGGCTAGTGATCGAAGTCTCAGCATTCTTCACCATAAGTAGCATCTTACTGGCAATCTCAACAGATAACATTAGAAAACCCAGGTCAGAAACCTGTCTTCCATTCAAAAAGCATCCAAACACATTCAACTGCATTGAGGCTAATCATATTCAAGCAGCAGTTCAGCTGTCCTGCTTACAGATACCCATTGACACTGACAGAGGGCATTGTTTGTATACAAAGTAATTAAAACATTTTACTTCTCCCTTTGAAACTGTAATGGCATTCAGCAGCCCTGACTATGAACAAATGTCCAAAGGAATTTCAAGACTTACTGTTATAAAAGTAACAAATAATTAAAAGCTGGTTTGAATTTAAAAATAGAGGGAGAATATAACAGTTCTTTTAAGAAAGGAGGTATTCGAAATAATAACTGCATCTGTTTCACAAATCGGGATATCAAAACTACAGGAAAAAGTGAGTATTGCTACTTATGGGTAACATCCAAGCTAAATTAATACCACATCTATTTATACATTAATAAAAAGCCTAATCCTCTGGAAATATTCTTATGTGCTTTAATGTAGTTTAGATCAAGATCATTATGAAGAAAGAATAGCATCACCTCGATGCTGAAATAAATATTTCGTCTTTCAGATAGCTGTAAAATGCAGACAAGAAAAGATTAGACTTTGGATCTTAATCTGCATTAGAAAAATAATGATTCTTATAAATGTCCACACCTAAGTTAAGGGTATCTTGTTTCACCATCAACAGTGTGGTGGTAAACATGTTACTGTCCCAGACAACAGCTTATCTTGGCATTGGTCTGATTTGTGTCTAATAATATTGCAAGTCTTGAGAGAAATGCCAGACTTTCCCAAAGCAAACAGCTGTGCCAGTAAAGATTGCCAAACACTTGAAGTCTGTCAGACCAGTTTCATTATATGTGTAATGATCATTGGTAAAGAAAACTACATATGTTTTTAAAAACTACTCTGAAGTTAAAAGAAAAATTATACTTTGTTTTTTTCTAATATTCAGTGAAGCCTGGAAGAGCTCTTATTTTATCCAAAACAATTTTCCATCTCTCTAGTAATGATGTATGTTCATTCCATTGCAAAATATGATATTTCAAATGTCTATTTTTGCCATATCTGTGTAGTAAATTTCTTCTTGATATTTATGTTTCTACATGTTTTATTGTAGGAGAAATTCAAACCATTTCAGCTAAGTCTTAGAATTGCTCCAGATGTAAGAGAAAACCTTAATCAAAAGAAGAATGATCTGACTGATAGGTCAGCTTCAGAATAAAGCCAAGCCTGAGAAACAGCAATCCAGAATCTTTCCACGATCAGAAGAAATGAGCACTGAGAGACCTTCCAACCTAATCAAACATCCAGGGCAGACAAGCGTTCCTTCCCTTGAAAACACAAGTGGTTTCTCATTAAATGTCACCGACTGCACCCAGGTCGTGGTACCAGAGGAAGTTTTTTTCACTGTTGCTGCTGCTGGAATACTGGAAAATCTGCTTGTCCTTATTGCTGTCATTAGAAATAAGAATTTGCACTTGCCCATGTACTTCTTCATTTGCAGTTTGGCCATTTCAGACATGTTAGGTAGTTTGTATAAAACTCTGGAGAACATCTTTATCATCTTATGCAAAATGGGGTACCTGACACGCCGTGGAGACTTTGAGAAAAAGCTGGATGATGCCATGGATTCCATGTTCATTCTGTCTTTACTGGGGTCAATTTTCAGCTTATTAGCTATTGCAGCAGACAGATACATCACTATCTTCTATGCTTTACGATACCATAACATTATGACACTAAGAAGGGCCTTGGTTATCCTGGCAATCATTTGGACATTCTGTGCTGGCAGTAGCATTGCCATTGCCCTCTTCTCCTATGAAGCAGCAACAGTCATTCCCTTCACCATCCTGTTCCCTTTAATGATGTTTTTTATACTGTGCCTCTATGTCCATATGTTTCTCTTGGCTCGATCTCATGCTAAAAAGATTGCCTCACTGCCAACCAGCACAGTCCATCAGAGAACTAACATGAAAGGAGCCATTACACTGACTATTTTCCTTGGGGTTTTCCTTTGCTGTTGGGCCCCCTTCGTTCTTCACATCCTTTTAGCAAGGTTTTGCCCACATAACCCTTACTGTGCCTGCTACATGTCCATTTTCCATGTAAACGGGACACTCATAATGTGCAATGCGATCATTGACCCTATGATTTTTGCATTCCGAAGCCCAGAATTACGGAGTACATTTAAGAAGATGTTCTTCTGTGCCAGGTCAAACTGGAACTGGTAAACATTTCATGAAAAATGAAGATCATAAAAGCACAGTTATGAGTTGCTGTGCAACATCATTTTGCATAGTTAAAACTTTGAAGAAGTATGCTCAAAGTAATACAATGCTTGTAGGATACTACCTGATTTTCAGAGGACTACCCAAAGAATGCATAAAAACTAAGTATGCACACAAGTCTTTGCTAACCAGACCTCCAGAAATATTACTGTTTAAGTTAATTCTACTGACAATTTTCATGCTAGTAAATATATTTGTATCTTAACTATCTTTTGACATTTCATTAAAATTCAAATATAAATCCTCTGCAGCAAGTATTGCAGAGATGAGTTTATACCAACATGTTTTGTACTAGTAATTCCAATGTAAGGTGTACACTACTTAAAAATTCTGTTCTTTAAATCACAATGAAATGAACATTTATTTCTAAACTGCGCACTTATGTAAAAGTCTATGATAAAGTAGAAAATATGGGCATGCTGGAATAATTGGATCTTGCTGGAACAGTGAATTCACGCCTGTTCTTTAACATCTAGCCACCTTAAAATCTTGAAATTACTGTTGTCTAAGTTTTAAAAATATTTTTGGAGTGTAAGTCCAAGAGAAGATAGTTTGGTTTGAAAGCTATTTTAGAGATTAAAGAGTTTTTTTCTAACATCAAGTTGTAGCCACAGCAAAGACAGGTTTTGAATTTTAAAATCCCAAAGTCAGGTCTGGACTGGCAAGGGGAATTGCCGAGCTTGCCTACTCCCCATTGGAAGTTCCTGGGCCAGTTTACTTTAATAAAATAAGAAGCTTCACAGACAGTGAAAGAATTTTGATTTATCCTTGACTTTCTAAACATGTCACAACAAAGAATTCAACAAATGAAATACTAGAGAGAAAATGCAAAGATCTCCACGGAATTCAGACACCTGGGTAAGGAGTCAGCTAGCCATCCTGGAAGGATGCTACAGAGCAATTTGTAATTTACAAAATCCTAGTGATAAAATCCCTGCCAAAATAATACAAAAGTCACAAAGTTTAAGGCAGAATAATTTTCAGCAGCAAAACATCCTGAAGCAGTCCAGAGCATATGGTGAGGAAGTAACCTCACAACAATTCAGTGACGTTATTCAGCTAGGTCAGAGAGAGAATATTTAGTAAGAGACAATCACGAAATTGAGAAAACCAAGGAATGGCTAGAACAAAAAGGAGAGGAAAAGATAAAATCTATTAGAATTCATAGAAAAACAAAAGAATTTACTCTGATTGAAAACTAAAAAAAAACAGGACTTTCAAGATAGATGGAATATATATATTCAGGTGGACTTTGGCTTACAGATAAGATATAGGAAAGGGACAATAAACCTGAAAGCCTCTATGAAACTAAGTAGAGATAGTATCTTCAATGAGGAAAGAGATAGTAAAAAGAAAATTTTTCAAACTTATATATTTATTACAGAAAAAAAGGTTTCTCTATAAAATGCAAGGTCATAAGGGAGTTCAGATATAAACACACATTTTACTTTAATGAGAATTTTTCCTTTCTATCAAAAACAGAACAAATGTAAAGCTGCACAGCAAAAATGACTGTTAGAACTGGAAAAAAAGAGAAAAGTATACAATACTAAAGACAAGGGAAAACAAGACCTACAATACAATAATACCCTGTGCACACAGCTGATGAGCTTCAAAATTATAAAAAATATTGGACAAAAAAAATATGATTTAGGCAACCCTTATGTTAGCTCTGCAAAGCTAAGAAACCTCTACACACACACACCTTCAATCCCCTTCCTCTTTGCTCTACTTCAAGGGCAGAGCAAACTGTCCTCCATTAACCAGCATCTGTCTGCTCCTTCCCCGGCTGTCCCTCTGTCTGTCCCAGCACCACCTCCCAGCCTCCAGCCAACATTTACATTCAAAACAAACACAGAGCAGCCACAGTTCTGTAGGTTATGACCCAGTGAGAATTTTTTCCATCTAGCTTGTTAAAACAAGGAGTCAACACTTAGGCAGTAAATTTTTGACAAGCTTTATCCCACATTGGTTTTACTTTGACTTGAAAGTATTTCTGCAGTTACTGACCTTGTATCTAAGATTGCCATGAAATCCAAGCACTATCCGGAACTGGTTCCCACCTGATGATAGCAGGAATTAATTGCCTATTCTTTGTAGCCTACCTGTTCTCCTTTGTGGATACACTCCAAACAAAATCCCAAAGCTTTTGTTCATATCATGATGCCAGAACAACACATAAACTTATGATTTGAGGTTACATTGGTGGTAGAAACTTGATGATTGTTACAGTTAGATTCTATGTCTAGAACCCAGACAGCCAGCAAGATTGAGAAAAAGCGGATTCATAGGAGGATCTAAGACAAAATATAGAGATAGCAAGGTTGTAAGTTATGAGAACCATCGGTTGTTCTCCATTTTTAATGTGTTCAGGACAACCGAACTTGACATGTTCTCTGTGTAAATTTGTAAGAAATGCAGATCCTATGCATTTGCAATATAGCTGAAAAATGCATCACAATATTAGATCTCAAGCTGAGCCTAAGGGCTATAAAAAAAAAAGTCAATATAAACTTCAAGAGACACATTCAAAAACTTTTTCTTTTTTTCAGTTTGGACTAGTTATGATTAAATGGAGTATTCTTTTCAAAATATTTCTTTTCTGGGAAATCAGATTCAGGAAAAACACAAAACATCTTTGAATAAAAAATCTTCTAGGAAGATTTTAATTTTTAAGTCTGCCAGCATTTGCTGCATGTCAGCATACGGGTAAATCTCTATACATTATCTCCTAATTGGCTGTAAATTTGGCTTGCATTTCAGCTGTTGTGCAGTCTCCAAGCAAATAAGTTTTTCTGTTTCATATACTAATGTCTCCATATATTTCGCTATGTTGCTCTGAATAGATTCTTTAAGCCATCATTTCTGAAACCTTCATTGTATTGTACTGAAGTCACTCTTGAAAGCCTACTCTATATTAATGTATAACTGTGAACATTTTCTCAAACTTCCCTTTATCTGCCCGGCTTTAAATTGAAAATGCTTGGGAGGCAGAACTGTACCTTAGATTTGTTCATCTTGGATCCTACCATAAGCTAATAAGACTGGAAGGAAAATCCAGTCCCTTGAATATCACAGGCAATGTTACAACCAATGTTTCATTTGGAAGAGCCCACAGAACTTCACATGCCTGTGGCAACAAAACATTTCCTAGTCACTTACAGCAAAACCAACGAAGAAATCTCCTCCTCTGTCTCTGTTGTTTTGAACTGAACTTCGTGTTCAGGAACAAAGCGAACAAATCTGATAAAGGTACACAGGGGAATTCATTCCACTGAAGCAGTCAGTATGCCAGTGAGGGACAGGCTTGCAGAGCAGTTTGATTTTGTTCACAAAATAACAAGACATACATAGTTTATTTGTGAGAAAATACAGTTTAGAGCTTATTTATGTGACAAAAATCTTGTTTCCATGAATTATGGTTCTGGGCAAATCTTTCAGAAAAATAGATGTCTTGGACTCCAATTAGCTGAACAACATTTCAGTTTTTCAAGCAATATTTAAATAACTGAAAAAGAAGTTTGACTTGAAGCTCTGAGCACCATCAAAGGCAATCAATACTTATTCATAATATTTGTTTATAATATGAACTGAGGGAAATCCTAGCCTTCTCTTTTTAAAAATCTCAAGGAAGATATTTCATATCGTGTCAGCTAAAATTACAGTCAAGGAAAACAATAAAAGGAACTTAAAGTATCTAATCATCATGAGACGAAATGCTGCTTGTAATAGTACTGAGTTGCTATTCATGACCTTATCGAATTGGTTGATTTTTTGGATTTTGTCTAGCCTTGGAGTCTCAGAACTTCCAGTACTTTTGCTTCAGTGCTAAACAGCTACATTTCAAGCCAATGCTATTTTTAATAACAGTCTTTTTAGCCAGATTTGAACTGAACTCTCAAATGATACACTTATTCAAATATAATCTTTTCCCCAAGTAGGCACAGGGTCTGTTTTTTAATTCTCTCAGGGTAATTACAGCAGATGGCAGTCTATGAAGACATCATGTGTTCATCAAGACACATTGATAGCGCTTTGATAAGGCTTCATTTGAAGTGTTACTTTTACAGAAGATACAATGCCATTGAGCGTTTTCTGATACAAAGAGAGTGACTTTTCGTACAATTCTGGAGAATGAGTGTGACCATTTAAGAAAACTTCTTATGACCACTTGAAAGTAGTTTTCTTGCATCTGCAAATCCTCTCAAATTACTGCTATAACACAAAGATCATACTGTTGAGCTGCCACACATAGTCTAATGTGACCATTAGCTATCAAGTAATTCCAGATAACCCAGTTGGAGTATACATGCCTAATGATTGTTTAAAATTATTTATTGCTTTCCATAATTTTTTTTTTTACATTAAGACCATAAGATGGGTTTGTTACTCCACATTTCATTGCTTCAGCAGCAACTTTATGCTACCATTTATTACAACTGCAGTCCTTCAACAGTTACACCTAATCTTCATATGAACTACATGAATAAAGGTAGAACTAGTCAAAAACCATTTGCTAATGAGTGGAATTATTCCACGGGCACCCTCTTCACACCCTCTTCCAACCTCTCCAAGGATCGAGGAGATGGAGCACCCAGACCGGTCTGGGTGGATGCTTGTATTGACAATTCTGTAGCAAGCCAGATGCATGGTTTATTTGGATACCGAAACAGCCCCTTTAAAATTATTGCTGTGTAGAAAGGCTTCCAGAACAAAAAGGCAGGCCACACTTTATACAGCGTTACAGGTCAACAACTCATTTCAGTGTCATGTTCACCACGAGATCTGCCTGTCCCTGCCCACCCCGTACTCACTGCCCCATTTCAGTCCCCTAGAGCCACCAGCCCCTGCTTCTGTGGTGCCACAGTGGGGCTGGTCCCCATCTCCCCACAACTCTGCTCTGCCCAGTCACAGGCCCCCCAAGCCACGTCCTGGCCCAGGCTCAGACCATCCCCAGGGAGGTGCTCTGTGCCCAGGGCTAGGGCTGCCCTGGTCTTTTCTGGGGTAGTGGGATGAGTTCTGGCTGCCAGGCCCTTCCCTGACAGACCCCAGTGGAGCTCCATGGCCACTGACCCCCTGACTTTAAGCTGTTAGTTGCAAACAGGCAGTTAAGAGACACTTTCACAGAGTCTAAAATCACAGAGGAGCTTTTGTGGCATATCATGAGAGCATTTAGCATAACACCATGTGGTTCAATACAGTGTCTAAAGCCAGCAAGAGATTTCTTCAGCCCCTTTAAAATCTCATCACATAAGCCTAATTTGTCTCTTCCTGACAATTTAAATTTGGTCTCAGTATTTCATGGCATTGAAAGCCCAGGGTAGGTCTCTTCAAATTCAAAACTAGCTTCCCAGTCCCAGGAACTCCTGTAGCTACTCACTTTCAAAATTAATTGATATTATGCACCATGCTAAATATGCATTTGAGCTTTCACTGAATTTTAAAGAATGATCTACAGAGTCTGCTTCACTGATGTACTGTTTCTTGCAGTCTGGTCTTGCAGTCCTACATTTTCATTTACTTGAGAAATGAAACCACAGTCAAGCAATCTGGGTAATCACATCACCTCTTGTGAAAACTATATCTGTCTTAACTGTCAGTGTGTGCAGTGAGGGGAAAAAGGAAGAGGGGAAAAAAGGGCTTCAGCCCATCATGGAGTGGTCCATGTCAGAGGGCAAGCCGAGAGGAACAGATGGAGGCCTTGGGTCTCTCACCTGCACTAGCTTCTTCTCAGATCACAACAGAGCCTTTGAAAGAGGGGAGAATTTGGACAAAAGACAACTGCTGGCTTCTGCATGAGCAGACAGATGAAAGAAATGCAGCTTGCAAGCGAGAACGGGCTGGGTGATAAGTGGTTGAGACTGGCAGCATTTCCCATTAGAGGAGCTGGCACTAGGGTTTGTTAGAAGTCTGGGAACAGGCCCAAGGAAAAGGTTCCCTGAAGAAGAATAATTTTTTGAAATAACATTGTTAAATTAACTAAATAGATTGTTCAGCCTGTTTCTATACATAGGGGTCTTTACTGAAGGCTTTGTCTGCATGGCTTAGGACTATCAGGGGCATGAGAAAGCCCATTGGGTAGAGGGGTCCCTGGTTTCCCAAGCTGGAAATTTTGCCAGTGAAGCCAGAGAAAGTCAGGCTGGGACTAAAGAGGGCAGGAAAGAAAAAAGTAATTTCTAGGATTGGATAGAGCAGCATGGAAGTAAGCAGAGCAGAGAAAGTAATGGGTGGAGGGGATGTACTTATCTTGCACTGCTGGAAAGAACTGTGCAGTCCTGAGACTGCAGAAACAAAGAAAGTAACATTCAGGGTCAGACAAAGAAAAGGAATGTTGAGAAAGGAGCAGACATGTCCAGAGCAGGGCTTTTGTTGTTGATTTGCAATAACAACCCATAATTGTTTTTTTCTTTTCAACTGCATTTTCTGTTTGGTATTTATGTACCAGGTGCTGGTGCCCAGGTGCCAGCAGTGGGGGATGCAGGGTCAGCTCTGTGATGGGGTCCCCTGAGCCAGACACAGCTGATTCCAGTGGTTCCAACAGACCCACCACAAGGCACAGCTGAGCCCCTCAATCTAGACGGTGGCACTTCTGTGAAAATGTCCTTAAGAGTTAAAGTCTGACGGCTCTGGAGTAGCTGTCAGACAAGAGGGGAAAATGTGAGAGAAACAGCACTACAGACACCAAGGTGAGAGAATAAGGAGGGTGAGGAGGTACTCCAGGCACTGGAGCAGAGACTCCCCTGCAGCCTGTGGAGATGACCATGGTGAAGCAGGTATTTCCCTGTGACTCTTGGAGATGACCATGATGGTGCATCTATTCCCACTGTAGTCTATGGACCCCACACTGGAGCAGGTAGATGATTCCTGAAGAAACTGAAACCTGTAGAGAGCCCATACTGGAGCATGTTTAACCTGAAGGGCTGCAGCCCATGGAGAGGACCCATGCTGGAACAAAATAAAAGCACGAGAAGGAAGGAGTGGCAGAGAGGAACTGCTATGAACAGTCCGCAGCCCCCATTCCCCATCCTGCTGCAGGACAGAAGAAAACATAGAGGAGTCAGGAATGAAGAAATGAAGTTGAGCCTGAGAAGAAGGGTAGTGTGAGGGGAGGGTCTTTCTAGTTTTGTATTTTTTCTCACTGTTTTAATTGGCAATAAATTAATTTTCCCCAGATCTATTCCATTTTGCCTATAGAGAGAAGAGGCAGAACTGACATATCTTGTAAAGCAGTAATTTCTGTTTGACGTTTATAGTGCCAGAGCTGCAGTACCACATGGCAAAAAGAGCACTTACCTCAGAAATCTCAGTGAAGAGGTGGCTAACAGGGAAAAGTTATCTTGAGAACCACTAGCCATTATTGCTGCCAAGGAGGAAGGATATCTGTGGTGGCAGCTGCTGGAAGGAGTGCCTGGTGCCTGCAAGGAATAGAGAAACTGTAGCTATCTGATCCACCCAGATCTCTCGCTTTGGCTCTTCTCAATGTCATGCCACAAAGAAATGGAAATATTCATATGTATCTTCACAGACATACTGATGGATATATATTTTTATATTGCTTTCCTCATTAAGATTCTTTCAACTCAGTCACATGGGCTTTCAGTCTTAGTCCTGCATCCATTTCATTTAGTGATCAAAGAAGCCTTAAAGTGCATTTCCTGTTATCTCTTTGGATATGTGTAAATAAAGTGATACCATATGTCATGAAAGGAATTCAAAACAGGTCCTGAAGAATCTATAATGCAAACAGAGGTTATCTTTGTGCTTTATGGATTAATTATTAATTCATTTTTTATTTCCTTCCCTATACCTTACAAAAATACTCAGTTTCTTCCTTCAATCACCTTCATAAAATTATCTGCTGTGATCTTGTTTTTTGTTAATGTATTATGTCTGAGGGTCAGTCATATTAGAATCAGATTAAGTGTGGTGTTTCTGGTATTTCAAAAATAACCTGATAATTTAAAATTTAAAGGATACTGCACATTCATTTGAAATTCAGATGTTGAGGTTTCAAAAAATATTTCATGCATTATATATGTAAAATGCTTTCCATCCATTTCATAACTAGGTACTTTACAGTATACTTTCCTCATCTGATTGTCTGCCCAGTAACTAAGCCATGATCATAAAATTTAGCTTAGACTAAAATTACCTAACATAATATCTGTACTAAAATTCAGTAGTCTATTCAAATGTTTGTAATAGAGGATGTTAATAAAAGCAGTCATGTGAAAAAAAGACTTTAGGACTAAATAAAATTAAGGACTTTGGTGGAATTTGGTGCCTAAAACAGGAAAGCCTGCAAGCAAATGCACACAAGCTCATTGACACAAGCAACCCCCAGGGAGACCAATATTCACAGTCTTCTTACACAGAGAGAATTAAAAACACTGTCTACAACCTTTCTAAGCTGTGGGGCCACAGGGGTTTTTGTAGGTAGAATAATTTCCAATTGCTCTTCCTTGAAGGTGTTCCTGCTGTTTAACTGTGCATTGAAGAAACAAGCATTTACTGGAGCAGGCAAAGAGAGACTTGTGGGTGAGAAGAACCCTTGAGGGTTAAGGAGCTCTGTAACTCAAGTTGTCCTCTGCTGATTTACAACAAGTGACTCTGGGACTCAAATTATCACCTGTACTGCTGATGTACTCCACTTCAGCAAAAATGTAACAAAGTGATTCCCCTGGAATTCTGAACTAGAAGTCCCTCAGATGAGAATCCAGACTCACGTGTTTCTGAAGGGGTGGTTTAAACATTAGCCTATGCATGCAGCTTTTAGTCTAACAAAGGCAATGGCAGCGTTTCACAAGAATGGTACCTAGTACACAGCTTCCTCAAAAAGGAAGAGCATGATCACCTGCTCTTAAAAGAGATAGTAAGTGTATGGTTCCATATAGAATCATAGAATTATAGAATCGTTTGAGTTGGAAGGGACCTTAAAGATCATCGAGTTCCAACCCCCCTGCCACGGGCAGGGACACCTCCCACTAGAGCAGGTTGCTCAAAGCCCCATCCAACCTGGCCTTGAACACCTCCGGGGATGGGGCATCCACAACTTCCCTGGGCAACCTGTTCCAGTGTCTCACCACCCTCACAGTAAAGAATTTCTTTCTGGTGTCTAATCTAAATCTCCCCTCTTCCAATTTAAAACCATTGTGCCTTGTCCTGTCACTACACTTCCTCATAAACAGTCCTTCTCCGGCTCTTCTGTAGGCTCCCTTTCAGATATTGACAGGCTGTTATAAGGTGTGCCTGGAGCCTTCTCCAGGCTGAACAACCCCAGCTCTCACAGCCTGTCTTCATAGGAGAGGTACTCCATCCCTCTGATCATCTTCGTGGCCCTCCACTGGACCCATTCCAAGAGGTCCTTGTCCTTCCTGTGTTGAGGACTCCAAAGCTGGACGCAGTACTCCAGGTGGGGTCTCACAAGTGCAGAATACAGGGGTTGATCACCTCCTGAGACCTGCTGGCCACACTTCTCTTGATGCAGCCCAGGACACGGTTGGCTCTCTGGGCTGCCAGTGCGCACTGACGGCTTGTGTTGAGCTTCTCATCCACAAGCACTCCCAAGTCCTTCTCCTCACAGCTGCTTTCCAGCCATTTTCCACCCAAACAGTATTTGTGCCTGGGATTTCCACACCCCAGGTGCAGGACCCTGCACTTGGCTTGGTTGAACTTCACGCGATTTGCACAAGCCCACCTCTCCAGCCTGTCCAGGTCCCTCTGGATGCATCTCCTTCCCTCCAGCGTGTCGACTGCACCACCGAGTTTGGTATCATCGGCAAACATGCCGAGGGTGCACTCCATCTCTCTGTCCATGTCACCAAAGATGTTAAACAGTACTGGTCCCTGAGGAACACCACTCATTACTGGCTGCCAACTGGACATGGAGCCATTGACTGCAACCCTTTGAGTGCGGCCATCCAGCCAGTTCCTTATCCACCAAGTGGTCCATCCATCAAATCCATGACTTTCCAATTTTGAGACCAGTATGTTCTGCAGGACAGCGTCAAATGCTTTGCATCAGGTAGACGATGTCAGTTGCTCTGCCCTTGTCTATCAATTCTGTATCACACAAGATGATTTGAGTCACATCCCTCACCACTGTGTTCAGTATTTCTGATCCTGTTTTGAGACACCTGTTTGTATCCCCACCCAGTTTTTGGGAACCTTATACCTGAGCAGGACTCTGGATTCCTCTGCAGGAATTCCTTCTGCAGGCACTGCAGAAGCTGACAAAATCATCAGACCTAAAACAGTTTAACTCAGTTCTCCAGGCTGTCTTTTCTTTTATGTGCATAAGGAGTGGACCGTGACAATTTAGCTTCATTCCCAACATGCTCTATGCAAAATCAGAGCTCGGCAGCAGCTGTTTGGCCTATGCAAACTGAGGAGCATGAACCAGCCAGAAAAAAATATGAAAAAAGGTACTACGTAGCCCTAGTTCCCAACTGCAAGTTTTACTGCAAAGCAAATCTCAGAAAAGTGACATCAGTCCTGCTTCTTCCTAATTACAAGAGAGATCTGAGCTTCAAACAGTGAGATAGTGTCTTATTTTTGTTGAAAGATCCTCTGTATTACACTAAGCCTGTAATGGAGAATTTCTCCTCTAAAGAAAACAGATAAACTTAAGTTTACTAAATGATCTCATGTTGCCTGCAGTTAGCTTTGTAAAAGCCCAGACTTTCAGTCTAAGAGTTTGGAAAATGTTCTCCTGAAAGAACATGATAGGAAATGAGAGGGAAACAAAAGGTCTTCTGAATTAAGTCTGCTCTACCAACCCTTCTGGCTATACTGACAACAAAGCCTCCCCCACAAGGTATTTGCCTTACCAGCTGGCAATGTTGTGAAACAAATGCCTAGAGTAAGAGTCAGAAACAGCTTTTGGCAGTTCAAAAATACATCTGTTCTGTTAATGATACTTTCCTATCAGTATTTTTGGGTCACAGATGAAGCTATATGGAAATTAATGTGTTTTTACATCAGATTAATTCTTCTCACACTAATTTCAAGCTGAGGCACACTTTTTTGTCCATGGGTGAATCTCTTCAAAAAATACCTTGCCTCAGATCTGCTTAATAAATCCTGGAAAGGCATACTTGGACTGGTTTGTTCACCTAACTGGTTGCCAACTTCTCTACAAGACTGCAAGAAGGTTGCTTCAGCTCAGGTGCCCAGTAAAGGCAGCAGGACAGCGGTGGGGAGAAGAAGCCTTTCCCACAGAAGAGATATCTAGCTAGGACCTGCAGTGCACTGGATGACAGCCTCCCAGGTTCAGAAAGTGGGTACGGGTAGGAGAAGCCATATTCTCCAATCTGCAAGCACAACCAAAGTGATAGGGTAGGTGACAGAGCCCTAGCAAAGGGGTTGCCAGCAAATGTAACCTTAAGAGAAAGAAAAGGCAAAGAAACTAACTGCTTCATTTCACTGGTGCCATCTAGCAACAGTAGAAATAGAGGCATAATTATCAAGAGAAAAATGTCAAGCACCACTGTGCCCAACACGCTGCTGGTTGCAAAAGTGTTCCTTGGCACAATGTTCAAGCAATAAGAAATGAGAAAGGCCTAAAGATAGAATATTTGGAATTAAATTTAAAACACTATATAAGTCAGTAGTGGTAAAAAAAGGAAATTAATTCTGACATTTCTGCTCAAAGCCTAGCAATCTGTGAATTACCTGAACTGCACAATGATTTTCAAGATGCTTGGCTTTTGAAGGATATTCTAGTATATATTGTAGCTTGCATTTTGTCTAATCCCTTTTATCTATCAACACTGGAGACATTCTGCTGCCCTTTAAAAAACACTTTTTCAAAAATCATAGAGTGCACTTTCAAGACCTATAATTTGCTGCTAAGTACTCACACCTTTTCTCATGACCCACTCACCACTTTTTGCAAGATGAAGCCTTAGTATTACCCTCCTAGACTAGTTATGGTCAGTTTATTACCATAATATCAGGTAGAGGGAAGGTCCCCTGATTAAGTAATAAACAAATTGAGAAGGTGGAAGGCCATATTTTGACCATGTAGAGGAAACATTCTTGTAACAGGGGTAGAAGCTCCCTCATGCTTTCCTCCATAATAGCCATGGTGGGCCAGACCAGTAGTAGTATCTGAGCCCCGTTACAGGGAATAGAATCATAGAATCGTCTAGGCTGGAAGGAGCTTTAAGGTCATCAAGTCCAACCATTAACCTAACACTGCCAAAACCACCACTAAACCATGTTCCTAAGTACCACATCTGCCCATCTTTTAAATAACTCCAGAGATGGAGTTCTTCCCTGGGCGTCCTGTTCCAAATGCCTGACAACCCTTTTAAATAGCTACAAAACATTTCATCCCACCCTCACCATTGTAGCTGAAAGATCCCATGAACAGAGAACTCTGTCCTATCAATGCACATGCCCACCAGTAGGTCTCTGCAGCTGAAAAAAATTGTTCTTTAACTGAATTAGAATATAAAATTAAAAGACAAAATCACAATTAACTAAACAAGGAAGACTGTAACTGTAAATAGAGGCCATAATGCAGCCAGCTTCTAATATCTGAGGAGGAGGTTAAGGAAAACAGGAGGCAAGCCACAGGCTGATACTCCAGAGAGGGAAGAAAACAATTGTGAGTCAAAATCCAAACCTGGTTCATCCCTGCAGGAAAAAATGGTAAAGGTAGAAACAGAGCAGTGAATTAACTAGTCTTAGTGCTGAGCGGTGTTGACTGACCTCTGTGTGCTTGTTTATGTTGTTTTGACCCTGATTTAAATCAGAGGGGGTTTCTAATAAGACTGTTCTGGTTTTAGCTCTTGGTTTTTCACTCTCTTGTTTTTAACAAAGAGGTATAACAAGAGTAGTGTATTTACTGTATGGAATTTAGGAGCAGTAAGCTAGCTTCCCTTAAGGAATACTATCATCTCTTCAGGCGAGAACAGCTGTAGCAAAACATAATGGGTGAGAGTAAAGACAAGATACTTGAAATAAGCTTTCAAATATATGTTTCCATGGGAGCAAATTAGCTATAATATATGGAAGGATCGTACCCATACTTCAGCCAGGACTGCTTCCTCCCTGCTCCCTGGCCACACATTGCTGTCTCTATTTCAAATGTCTGTGCACACATTCAATATTCAGATATCTGTCCTCAACTGACTTAAAGTAAGTTCAGATATTATCTTTGGCACGTTTTATAGACCATTTGACAAGTAGTGCATTACCAAAATCACAATTTTGTTTACTTGAAATACAATTGTACCCACCCTGAAGGCAGAGAGGTCAACGGCTGAGAGGGCAATAGCTGAGGACAACACTCTGAAACTAAGAGGAGCCCATTTGGTATGGGTATTTATCTACCCATAATGTGCATTAGAACAGGGAGAAGAAATGCAAGTACACCCTTTTTTAAAACATGAGAAAATTATAAGTTCACAAGCCATCAGGACAAGAGGAAGAACCAACAGGGTCTGCATACCTCTTATGCTGATGTACAACTTGGTTTAGTCTATCCTTAGCTTTGCCGCCCATGACCTTTGGATCTGTATACAGATGTCTGTTGTTCAGTACCCTTTTTGTTCTAAGAAAAATGTCTTTCCCAACTATGGTTCCCTACTAGTTACACAAGTTTCCTATAAAAAAATTGAGCTATTACACCAGTATGGCTTTAGGTCCCTTAGAGAGGTCACAAGTTGCTGTGCTGCTGCAGGAGGGGAGTTGGAAGAGCCAGAGGGACATGCTCCTATGCAGAAACTGGTCGAAGCAGAGGCTCTCAATGGAGCCCATTACAGAGAGTAACACTTTTGCTGTCATTTAAAGGGAATGAGATCTACCTATCCTGAAAACAACTGAAAAGAAATATTGGATGACTCTTTGACATTTCACTAGTAATCTCACAGGTTTGTCTCCAGGAGTCTGACTGAGTTTTTTAATCATATTCTTAGCTGTCAGCAATCTGTGCATACCTCTGACATGGGATGGAGTTCTACTGAAGTTCTGCAGAGCTGTTTGTACATGTGGAAAAATAGGAAGATTAAGAATAACCATCAAAAAGTTTTGATCAGCTGTCAGCATTTAGATCACCAACATGTATCACTTGTCAGAAGAATAAAGAAAAGGATATATAGATAAATAGATAGTAATGCTACATTATTATTATGCTAGTTTGCCACTTTAGAAGGAAAGTTAGCCACTCAATAAAGCAGTACAAAAGCCTCAGAGACAGAAGCTGACTAGTAAGAAAAAAAAATACATTTTGGGGAGGGACAAACAGAAACAGCCCAAACAATGAGACCAATGAGATCAAAGCACAAAGGACAATGACTATTTCACACTAACAAATAGACATAATGGGATGGTGATTTCTAGGAGAGATAAGAGAGAGCATCACATCCCTGGCTTTAGTATACAATGGAGCAGAAACAAAAAACAGAGTATTGCCATCTTCAGCACCAATGAGGTTCAAAATCTTAATAGTGAAGAGAAACCTCTAAAAAAATCTAAAGAATTACTGATTCAAATGCTACAGGAAAATGAATGTGAAATTGTAGAGTCAGAATCTTGTTATTAGTAATTATTGCCACAGCTTTTGTTTACTAGGACTCTGAGAATGTAATAAATTATTATGCTATTGAAGAGAGCTTTCATGTAAGTGTCAAAGACGGAACTGCAGTCCAAGGAGAGGTCCAAAATTTCTCGAAATGGAAGTATAAAGGTACGTCTAATATTTTACACCTCATTTTGGCATAATTTTTATTTGTCAGAATGTAAGTGTCTTGTTACTTCTATTCTACTGTTACAGACAGGGTAGCTTCACAATAAGTATTGCAGTTTAAAAAGCATTGGAAAAAGCAATGATTTTGCAGTTGAAGGCAAGCACAGTATAATTTTATGCATTCAGCCATGACAGCACTTGTTGATTTGAAGCCAATAAAGTGATTGAAAGAAATCCCTGGAATATTTTGCAGACAAGTAGTTGTTTTACCTGATCTCTGAAAACTCCACTGATCAAAAATTTGTATCTCTTACAGAGGAAAAATTAAGCAACTACAGTAATTAACCAAAAAACAGTAACGGAATCTCCATTAAAGGGGGTAATGTATTCCCTTCTAGAAGACACGTCTCAATCTGATTTATTACAGAGGTGTGAGTGCCGCTGAGTATTAACAGAGGTGCCAACAGAGGTTGGCAAGAGATCTCACCTAGGGAAGCGGTTTTCTTTGTCTTTCACAGAAAGTTTTATTAAATCTAGTTAAATCAATAGGTTCTTCACTTCCTTTTTGCCATGCAGCTTAAAGTAAAAACCTATTTTTTTTACCTAATCATGTCATATTGAATCTAAGTACTTAAACCATCGTTATCACCGTGACAGCTATATTCATAGGATTTTTCATCATTTTCCCAGCCACTGTAACTCCTGTTTTGCCACTGTAACTTCATGTTTGCTCTAAAAGCACTTCAGAGATTAATTGTCTTGTGTACAAATTTATCTTTTTCTTAAAAGATATTAAAATACTGTTCTAAAAGGAAATTCTTATTCTCACAAAAAAACATCTCTTCATTTTATTTTTAAAACTCATGGTAAAACTGAAATGTTCCAAATAGAACCAGTCCAAAACCTGTAGTTTCTTCACAAACTAGAAAGCTATAAATGTTACTTTAGACAATAAATGGTACTGGGAAAGGACATTTTGACAATGTGAAGGCAGCTATCTTGGGGACAAAGGTTGGTACAGTCCTTTCCTTTTCTGGTAGTTGCATAACTAAAGATTTTGAAACAGAGTAGAAAAAACAATCCTAATAGTCCTGCCAAAAAAAAAAAAAAAAGCCTAAAATTGCAGAAACCCAGAGTGAATAGTTACTAATTAATCCCTTACTCAGCCAGAGATAAATATCAGTATTTCAGGGAAACATGTTTCAGCTTCTTCTAGTATTATTATAATTACAGCGTGCAACTGATTCACAGACAGAGTGTGTTTGTAGGAAATAGAATAAATATATGCAGTGAATGCCAGAGAGATGACAGCAAAGGAATAGTAAACAGGCAGCTGAGAATGTCATGTATTTCACACTGGAAGAGCACTTGGCATGGTACCTTGCTGCTGGCTGATGAACAGCTTTCTCCTTAGAAGACCTTTTTTGTTTAGGCACAATAGCATAAATAGTGTCTTGTGCTTTCAGGTCTGTGCTTGCATTCACATTTCTTCCCACTTCTAATCATCTTAAAGGGACACATTCTTTTGGCACAGGTGGGATTTCGTTGTATAGGCCTACGCTCCCACTCAGCTCTCACTCCATATTTGATACCTGAAGTCATTCTTGAAACACTGGGAAATTACATTTAAAGACATGGCAAAATATATGTTGCAACTCCAACCCACACAGACACTATGTCCCTCTATTCCTCTATTCCATCTTTTCTCAACTGGTGCCACAAGGGTAAAACCAATCTTTCTGACCTCCCTAAAAACTTGTGAAATGGGATACAGGGAAATGTTTCCTGCTGAGAGAGATGGCTCTTTCCCCTGCGGACAGAATTGTCAGTGTAGTTGATCTCCCTAATAATAGCAAGAGCGTTTCTGTATAAATTCACTCTTTCTTCCATACACACAAAGCCAAGCTCAGAGTAAAGCCCAGAATAAAAATAATGTACAGTATCTTAATTTTTTGTGGTCTTTCTACTTACTGGTTTGAATCTTCTAGATAAGTGACTTACACAGGATAATCTTGCAGTGTCCTAAAGGTCATAAGGAACTCACCTCACCAGTCTGTGCAGTAGTTTCTTGGGGAAACGTCTGCTCCCAACAGCTGAGATACTAGCTTGTGCAGGTGGGGAGGACATATTCTCTTCAAGTTGCTGGACCTTCCGGGACAGTTTCTCCACAGCTGAGATGAGAGGAGAAGAGAGATTTTCTTCATATTGCCGAAGTCGGGCAGCATATGATGATGGGGCGCTTCGTACAAACTTCCACCACATGGCCCTTGTGCACTGGATATTGGTGGGTGACTGTGCGTTGTCCAGGTCACAGTAAATCATCTCCCGCACGGCTAGTTCTCTCAGGTACTGGATACCTCTTTCCATGGTGGTCCACTTGCTCGGATGACATACAACATCTTCACTGAAAGGGTACCTTTCCCTCACGCCTGACAGGAGCCGCCTCCAGAGGCTGAGGGCTTGTGTCTTCTTCCCAATTGCCTTGTCAATGCCCCCCTCTCTAGAGAGAGATCCCAGCTGCCTGGCTTCCCTACCCTCCAGTTCCAAGATACTGGCTCTGTTATCCCAGCACCGGAGCAGCCAGGTGACAATGTGCCCACCTGGAAGTCGGCTGAAATCTTTTCGCATGTCCCGCAGCTTGTTCAGGGACAGTGATCGAGTGATTATCTCTGGCTTTGCCTCCTACTCCTGTTCCCGTGATGACCATCATCCTTCACTGGGCGAACTGACTTCTTAGTGTATTTCTTCTTCTGAATAGGGGCAACTGATATGGGCACAGGTTGGTCTTCTGGTTCAGTTGCAGTGCCTGCTACTGGAGTTGGAGTGGCCTCAGTGTCTGCTGCAGGGGTTGG
>BJBW01007211.1:0-24552 GCA_004320125.1 Scolopax mira
GGACTCTGGATCAGGGAGGGGAGCCCCAGGAGGAGGGGGAAGGGTTTGACCCTGAAAGAGGGGAGATGGAGCTGAGATGTGGGGAAGAACTTGTTTGGGGTGAGGGTGGTGAGAGCCTGGCCCAGGTTGCCCAGAGAAGCTGTGGGTGCTCTGTCCCTGGAGGGGTTCAAGGCCAGGTTGGAGGGGGCTTGGAGCAACCTGTTCTGGTGGGAGGTGTCCCTGCCCAGGGCACAGGAATAGAACAATATGGTCTTTAAGGTCCCTTCCAACCTAAACCATTCTGTGATTCTATGGAACAGGAAGTGTTTTTGAGGTCAGCAGGGTTGGTTTTTTTGAGAAAGGACATTGCCTTTGAACTGACTGTTCTAAGCCTGCATACTACAACATCTAAATAGCCCACCATGGGGAGGACTGGGGGTACCCAGTCATAGGACAAATAGACATTTAGGTGACTTCAAAACCAAAACAACCAAGAACATGGAAATAAATAGAAGAAGGAGAAATCCACTGCCCTGATGGAGGTCAAACCAGAGGCACTGAGTATAGACAGTGCCCTTGTTGCTGGAGGGTCTGACAAAGGAGTCAAAAGGAGTCAAAGGAGACAAAGGAGTCAAAAGTCTGAGGACAAAAGTCCTCAGGAAAAAAAAAAGTGTTTATGAAAAACAGATTTTCCAGCCAAGAACAAGAGTAAGATTGCCAAGTGCAGGGCAGTGTCAGTGCTGAGTCATAAAAAAATACTAAGCATTGAGCCTGACCATTTCATTAAAAACATTGTAAATATGGGGAATGCCTCCATCACAATAAGGCAGCTTTGTGGAGTGATACCCAGGGTGGGAGTCACTCACCAAGCCTGAATTAGTCACCCAGGCTTCTGTGACAGTGAAGAGACTCCTCTGGAGTGTGATTCACTGGATCTGTCTGAAATACCTATCTGGGGATGGAGCAATGTCTCTAGGGATTTGAGGAGGAGGAGACACTCAGCACAGATGCGTTAGGTTAGGTTAGGTTAGGTTAGGTTAGGTTAGGACCTAGCTACACGTTAGGTCCCTCTGTTTGCAGTTCGTTAATTTTTTTTGTTAATTTTTCCAGCTGTTCAGCAGAAAGGAACAGTTGTATGTTGAAGGTGAAGGTTAATAATATAATTCACATCCTGTCTTTGCAACACACTGAAGAGACATTGATAGACATGAACACGACAAGAAGCAGCTAAATTGAGGAGTGAGATCCTGTTGTGGGCACCCGGTCCTGCTCCTGTGTGGCCAGGCAGTGATGCTGGGGGACGAGCAGGAGGGAAGGAGCTGCAGGGATAGGGCATGTCTGGTTTGCACCCACCCCACCCGATGAGAGTGAAGGGATAAGGAGGAAGGAGAAAGGAACATGGCAGCATTCCCTGCCAGAATCACAGGAAGGGATGGTCCTTGGTGTATCACCCCCTGCCAACCTTGACTGCAAAGGGAAAGCATCAGGAGAAGACCCTGCAGTCATGCATCAGTGGAAGTTTCTTGTCTTCTTCAGCTTGTATTTCTGAAGGGTTGAGGCAGCCAGGTGTCCAGTCTGTGCCACGATTCTGCAGCTCAGCCCTGGTTGGGCTAGCCACATAGGAGAACTGCATGTTCACAGGATAAGGGTAACCTCTAGTGACATACAAGGAGGGGCTATGAATAAACACAGACCTCTGGGACAGTCAGTGTCATCAAGGTATTTAGAAGAGTGGCAGAGCATCCTCGCAGATTCCATCACCAGTGTGAGTAGCCACCATTCATAGACAGCTGTGAAGAAAATGAGGAGCATCTTGAAATTTGCATGAAAGGAAATAAAAGGAAATACTGCCACTTGCCCACAAAACCTGGTGTTTGTTGAAATGGCAAGAACCAAATTCTACCATGGGTTAGGAGTGTCTTTCTCACTTTCTTCTACATCTGCAGTCTGCCAAATTTTACTCTCTCAGTGGACCATCCATCCTGCTGCTGCAGACCCTGCTTCAGGGCTGGAGGCAGCCCTGGAAACCACAGGATCCACCAGATGGGGAGATCCTGCAGGAGCAAAAGGGGACACCTTCAGGTGCTGGATACCAGTATCTACCCACTGTGGGCTCCGGGGAGAAGAGGCTTCAAGCTGAACAGAGTGAAGTGGCAGTTTCCCGTTCATGTGAGTGCAAATTTCAGGGCTGGGCAAATTATGGCAGAGCTTGTAGGATCTCAGCCAACTCCCCCTGTCTCAGAGAGGCAGGATGAACCCTGGATGTGGGAAAAGAAAGGAAAACGTGTTTGAATCATGCATTGACATCACCGGGAGCTGCAGCACTCCAACTCACGTCAGAGCTGATTTGATACGGTTACAGGAGACTTCATGGCTTTTAATATTCTGGGAGAGCTGCTCCAGTGGCAGAAAAAATTATTCATGAATCAAAAAAAAAGAAAGGCATTAGCGGTACAAAGTGTCATGATTGCCTCTGTTCTCCCACAAGGTTGAAACGATCTGCCAGCTGTGGCACACGAGAAATAGCTTGAAGAAACAGCAAGAAAAAATGCACTGATTATTCTTGAAAGACCCTTGCAATTCGAGCCAAGGTATCACTTACTAATTTATGGGGAAGTACAACGGGTGCCCAACCCTCCGCTGACTCACAGGCGGGAGATCTGGAACAACAGAGGAGTGTAACATTCGCATGCTTTATGTCACTGGAAATAAAGGTTGAGGTGAACAGAGAGCTGCCAGCCACAAAGCTGTAATTAAGAGATGCCAAACCAGCTTTTTGACCTAGGAAGGGGAACAAAAAAGGAATACGAAGTTCACGTGGTTCCTGCCGTGCACACAGGGGAATAGGGGAGGGAATAATCTTCCCCATGAAGAATCAAATTCAGATACCAACAAGGAAATGCCACACTGACTGATGGGTCCTGCAGTAGAAATATATATTATTTCAAAAGAAGCAGACACAAAATCACCTTAATACTTTTCACAAGGATCTGTTCGATGTTGAGTGTTAGATTTTAGCCAGGTGAGTATTGCCAGGGAGTCATGGGTGGTTTGCAATAGTCCACTCTCTCCACGAGTAGAAGAAAGCTGAAATGTGTATAAAATAGTTGTTAGGTGTCTGCTGGAGGGACTGTGAATGCCTTTTGCCATTCCTTTTGAGTTTGGACTCAATGATCTTTAAGGTCCCTTCCGAATCTAACCATTCTATGAATAGATTGCAATAGGAGAAGGATGTAAGAAAGTTACTTTACTTGACACTAAAATCCTTCAAATGACCCCCTGCCAACTGAAACATGTTGACACAGGAATAATGTTATGATAATGTTGTTTTCATTAAACTTCTGCACTTTAGAAATTGTTCGCTCAGCTGATCCATTTGTAATTAGTGTTTAAATGCCTTGTGAATATTCATTAGCTTTGTCGCCCTTCCTCACTCAAGACCATCGCTCTTGGTACTCAGGAGGGTTTGAGGCACTGGGGACCCTCATCCCAACTCTCCTTGTGGGGATCTGCTCACCTTGGGGCACCAGGACCTTGGGGCAGCTGGTGGTCACATTGGCAACCAGCAAAATTCCCTACTGGGATGAACTGCTTGGCCTTTGGTCTCTCCGTTCATCCCCTTGCTAATGAGATTACTCCATAAAACAGGGGGACAGTGATGTTATCCCCTAAGTAATCAGGCATGTTGCGTCCTGAATGTGAGAATGGGTGTTTGTTCCAAAAAAAAATATAATAATAATCCATATTTTTCTGGAAATAAAGCAATGGCTGCAAAAGCTGTTATTTCTCACCTGTCAGCTCCAATCTGCGTGGGTAAAAGTCAGTGCCAGAGGGGGCATGTGAGGATTAGGGATTTCCCTGAGCTTTTCTGCATTTCTGGGCATGTTTTGCAGCCTCGTGCGGTGCTGAGTCTTTGCTGCTGAGTCTCTGTGACCTTCGGTCTCACGTCACCGACCCTGTTTGCAGGGTGGCAGCTGGGGGGGGGGGGGGGGGGGGGGGGGGGGGGGGGGGGGGGGGGGGGGGGGGGATATTTTCATTTCTGAGCTCAGCTGATGTTATGTGGTGCTGCTGACAAGCCGCAGAGTCCCACAATGCCATTTTTAAAATCTCTCCTCATAGTGGGACCTTGCTTTTAAATGAAAAAAAGTTCAGCCTCAAAATAGAAAACTACAGTGAATAATGCAGCCACTTGATAATTAATTTTTAGTGCTGCTGCTAAAAATGCCCCATTAAAAGACTGTAAGTCATCACAGCTCTGTCAGGCTGCCACACATGGGGATTTTATTTCCAGATGCATTTTATTTCCTAGTTTGGGTGGGCCAAAGTCTTGAGATCAGAGAGTAAATATTTACCTCTCTCTCTATTTATCTCACTGTTTATCTCCTGCATGGTGGGAGGGGAGGGTGGTGGAGGGGGAAGTCAGCCTGCCAGGGGTTCCTGGATGCTGTGGGGTGACCCAGAGAGCATCGCTCAGGGAAACCCCAAGGGTCTCACCCCAGGATTTGGCCAGGGGTGCTGGAAAGCTGCGGTGCCAAAGCTGCAGCGTGGGTATATGTACCAGGCTTTGAAAGCCTGCCAGCCCACAGGTTCAGAGGCAAACAGGAGGGAAGGGATAACCACCCAATATTAATTATGACTTTTGAAGCTTTGCCTGATTACATTGTCTCTCTTAAGACAATGGCACAAATATTTATGAGTGGAACTTTTTATTCTCTTTGTAATCAGTGACATAAATAGGTAACACCTTTATAAAGAGTTAATAAAAATGTGTCAACACAGGCTTGAGCACAAACTATCAAGCAGTGTGCAGTAAAACATTCCAGTGTTTATTGTATTAATTGAATATTCATGAGATGCCAATTTAAATTACAGTTCACAACTGTTGCTGTGTCTAATGAATAATTTAAACAAGTGTGGCCAAAGAGATTTCAACGCTGCATTAGCAAACTGCAAGGGATTAAGCAACAGAGAATTTATAATTAGCTTTGTATATCCTATAATAAATTCATTGGAAAGATGGTTTTAATTATCCCACATGTTAATTCAGAATCTGGTGCATTAATTTTCGATTGAAAAGTAACCCTTTCTTCCCAGACAATATATTTGTCTCTTCTTTGTCTTCTGCATCTTGGGAATGGGAAATTGCAAGTGAGGAATGGCCTGATCTTGCAGACCTCATCCATCATGACACGTCATTTATATCCCGTCTCAGGTCAGCACTAATTGCTTTTTTTGCAATTTTTTTGCAGCTGAGACAAGTGAGGTAAAATCCTTTCCTCTAAGTCTGGATCACAGAATCCTGTTGTATCTTCTCCCAAGTCTATCCCCTACGGCACATCCTCTTGGATTAATTTCTGGCTAGTTGGGAAATATTGTCTGTTCCTGGGAAGCAAGTCTGCAAAAGTGATGAAAGTTTTTGGCAGTTGTCTCCTATCAGCAGCTTTAAGATTTTGTTTAAAAAAATGAGGATGCACGTAAATAGCAGTTGAAACCCCAAAGTTGGAGTTGAGATGGCTGCATTTTTTTTGAGCAGAACAGGAATTTTTTCTCTATTTGACATGTTTTGACGAGCTACTTGGAGTGTATTTGACAAGGAAAGGCTGAGGGACTTGAGTCTTTTTAGTCTGGAGAAGACTGAGGGGGATCTAGTCAATGCCTATAAATACTTAAAGGGTGAGTGTCAGGAGGATGGGGACAGTCTTTTTTTCAGTGGTTCCCAGGGGCAGGACAAGAGGAAATGGGCACAAATAGGACAAGAGGAAATGGGCACAAATTTGAATATAAGAAGTTCCAACTAAATATGAGGAGGAACTTCTTCACTTTGATGGTGGCAGAGCCCTGGAAGAGGCTGCCCAGAGAGGTGGTGGAGTCTCCTTCTCTGGAGATATTCAAATCCCACCTGGACATGTTCCGATGGGACCTGCTCTGGGTGGACCTGCTTTGGCAGGGGGTTGGACTAGATGATCTCCAGAGTTCCCTTTGAACCTTGTGTCATTTTGTGATTCTGTGTGTGTCCCTATTTGTTGCCCCTCTCCTGGGTGAGGAGGGTGGCCACCCCATGCCACGCTGCGTGCAGGGGCTGGGGGCTGTGCTGAGCTGTCCTGGCTTTGCCCTCTGCAGCTGCTGTCAGTGAAAGGGGACAGTGATGTCCTCAGCAGCTGGGAGAACTGAGGTCCTTATCGGGGTGAGACTCCCATGAAGATGTTAAGCCTTTCGGAGGGGCAGGTATTGTCTGTGCTTCCCCCTCCACCTTCTTCCATAACCTACCTGGCTCTAAAGCCTCTTCATATGTATAGAGGCAACTCTTGAAGAACCTGAATGCTTGTGCTGAAACTTGCTGGACAGAAAAAAAAATAGGAAGTTTTCCAGGGAATGTGTATCCTTACACCTCCATAAAGCCGCCCACACTCAAAGCTGGGCTGAGGAACTCAGGAGGTGTCTTCAGGTACACATTGTAGAGGAAAGCGCTTCCTTCCCAGGTGGTTTTATTTAATTCCAGGTCAGCAGGTTAATGAGATCCCTGGGATACGTGATTTGATCTGGAATGTAAACACTTGCTTGGCGTGTGTCCTTGATGTCTGCTCAGATGGAAATGCAAATGCAGCGTGGAGCGTGACACGCCATCCAAAATATTTTGGTGACACAATGTGTAAGACAAAATAATGATCACTTTTTTTTAAGAGCCTAATTGAAATGTTTGCCTTTTAGTCCTGCCATGCCTGTTGAACAAACACCTTAGCACTGAGGGTGATGTACTGGGCGGGGGGAAACTCCTCCAGCTCCCTCGGGAGCATCATATCCAGGGCTGTCCCAGGAGCCGCAGAGGCAGTGTTTGGACTCCCCCAAAGACCTTGATTGTTGGTTTAGTGCCTCTGTCTTTTGGGCGAGTGGAGTTATTTAAGTTGATAAATAGATGGCATTGCTGTAATGCAGTAAGTTGTGGTTGACACTTATTGATTGAAACTCGGGACTCAATTGATCAGTCTCCCCAGTGCCGGCATGTAATCCTTGTGGAAAAAATCAAACCTTTAATGGGGTCACACGTTTCTCTTAGGTTTCCACCTGGGGTTATATATTTTGGGAGGGAAAAAAGTGGTTTTGATGGCCTGAATCCCCTCTCACACCTGAGTGAAATAAAGACTGGCAGCAGGAACAGTTGTTATTGTGGCAGTCCAGTCTTGGTCAGGCCCAAGCCTCATTTAATATGGCATATTTCACCTCCAGGAATTGAGTGTCTTGAGGTTAGAAGGAAAGAAAAGAATCTCTCATGTGTCTGTTACCCATCATGAAGAAGCTCGGGAGGACAGAGGCGCTGCTGGACTGAATATTCTTTCACCAGTCTCCTTAATACACTACAGCTAATTTAATAAGCCCTATGGCACAGCACAGGCAGAGCCACAGCTCGGGTTAATGTTGCTGTAGAAACCCAAGCAAGCGCTTCCTAAAGTTGTGTGGCTTTTATTCTGCATGTATTGTAGGTTTTTGCAGGTCTGTAATTTGTGTTGGAACAGCATCTGCAGTTATATTGGCTAGTTAAGAAATTAGAAGGGTTTGTTGTCGTCGTGAGTCAGAACAGAAGTTACAGCATCTGGCTCTTGTGGCAGGAGTCAGCGCTCGAGTCGCTCTTCCTCCTGCAATTAGTCTTGTACGTAGAGTCATTTGGTCTTCTCGCGCCTATTTTAAAAGTGCTCAGCATTTGCTATAATTAAAGATGAGCAGATAATAGACGGTGCCTTCTGTTAACAGTTTACATGAGGCAGCAGAGCCCTCACACATCTCGCAGCTCTCAGAGGGTGCCTCTGCAGAGCCGGGGGATGAGGCAGCATCATTTTGCTGGTGGGGAACCAGCGTGAGGGAGGGTCCCTTCCCTGACTCAGATTGCTCTGGCAGAGCTGGCCTTTGGAACTCAAAATAGTTTCCCAACTACTATTCAGCTGCAGAACCAGCCTTCATCCCCAGCTCCTTGTGGTCCCAATATTAAGATACTCTTATGAAACACTTATTACAAACTAACACAATAATCCCAGCAATATCTGGGCACGGGGGGATGCTGGGCTGGGGGGCAAGAAGGAAGCAGCTTGTTGCAGCCCATAAGAGAAGTGATGTGGTTTGTGTGCAGATGTGCTATCAACACTAGGGGACTAGGCTCTTTCTAATACCACAGGCATTTCTTACAGTACTAGAATAGTGGACTATTAAACTTTGCAGTAATAAAAAAAAAAAAGCACTTTTAAAATTCATTCACAGAGTTTCATCCCACAGGGATCATGTTTCTATGTAGTCTTCCCATTTTCCTGTTGTGTTCTAAAATTACTTCTTATTCTTATTCTTATTCTTTTTTAATGTGCCATGCAATAAAACTTGGGGGCCTGTCATTACTTTTGAGTCTATTGCTTTATGTGAATGCAATATCTAAAATGTCTGAGAAGAGCCAGGAGAGACATAAACCGCAGAGAACCGGACTGTGCAGAAAGGCTTCAATAAGCTAAGAGCTCACAGGGAGGGAGCCAAAGAAGTACTAAAAATACCACAGATGATGGGAGCAGCGTGGCTGCAGGTCCAGGCCATGGGTGGGAGGGTAGTGTACAGCGGTAGGTGAGCTGGTGGTGGACAGTCCCATAGGAGCTGGAGGTGCTCTCGACAGAGTTAAGTTTTATCTTCCATCTACCCTGAGAAGCAAACACCAGGATATACAGGGTCCCCACATAGCCCAGCATCATCTTCATGTTGCTCATCTTTTCATTTTTTGGTTTCTAGCATTGTCCTTCGCTGTGTAGGGAATGGAATTGGATGTCAAATCCGTTGCTTTTTCTGAGAAACAGAATTCTTCCTTTCTGTCCAGCCCTCCTGCCTTGCTGGGGGTGCCAGGAAAGTGTTTGTGGGAGCAGAGTCCATGCAGGAGGACTTCTGTCCATCCCAGTAATTCCAAATCTTGTAAAAGGGAGGCTGAGCTGTAACTCAAGATATCAAGGATCTGGTTCCCCACCAGGAAAAGCAAACTCCCCCAAGGAGTCTCTGTAGAGATGGAGATGTGAAGCAAAAAACTTTGTCTCTAGTATCTTCCTGCTTTCCTTTGGATTTTTTATCACTAAGATCACTTACAATAACCAGATCTCTACTTCTCAGGCATCCTTTAGCGTGTCTCAAACCCTGTCTTTGACCTGTGGGATAGCTTTGCTGGCCAGGTGATGGTCCTCTAGGTCAGGTTCATATTCAGAGGGGACCTGGGAAGTGTGGCCAGGGACCACCTGCAGTACCACATAATGTGTGGTCTCTCATCCCAGCCCTGGGAAGCGTGCAGACAGTCCCAATATACAGATACTTATTTTCACGGAAGGTTTTAACACTGGCTTCTGAATCCATTTCCCCACTAGTAGCTTTAGGATTAAAAAGTGAAAGCCAAAAATTAAAGAAAATCCAATGTATAAACAGGTCTGACGCTGAAGAGATTCTGGATAGGGGCAGCTTTGCCTCACCATTAGACCGTATAATGCAACAAAAATACTCCTGGAGACAGTTTGTCTGCTCCTCCATCCATCCAGCACAGAGTAAGAAATTGGGAGTAGGAAGTTGTTCTGGATGGGCTTCTGGGACAGCATGGACCTTTCCATGCTCCCAGGACCATCTCAGCCCCTTTGGTCCCCACCCATCCACACCTGCAGATATTTCTCATCCACCCTTTTGCTGCTTTTCCCATCGTAGCTGATTCTCACTGGTTTTCCTCCTCTTGCCAACACACAAGGGGATGTGATGTTTTACACCCTCCATGGGTCAGCAGGGGGGCTCAGGGTCTGGTGCTATTTAATTGCCTCCCATCACCCATTACAGGAGAATTCTGGCCCCAGCCTTCCGGACGTGATGCTGTTATGTCTGGCTGAGCAGCAATTGCCTTCCTCCACAAATGTTTTTTTTTTACAAAATCGCTAAATAATGTATTCAGAAAACATGCTGGAAATTAATGGAATAGATTATTTGCAAACATGTTCACTGAATTATCAGGCTTGTTCTTTATCCATAAAATAATGTACTTTAGGGAAAAAAAAAAAAAAAAAAAAAAGTTTATTGAATACGTTATTTACAGAGTGTTCTCAGCTGAGAGCTGCAGGAGCAATGACAGGGCACACAGACGGCCCGGCTGCTTCCTGGTGGCCACGGGCATCGGGCATCACTCCTCCTCCGGACAGATGCTCAGGCCAGGACTTGGCTTGCATTTTGCTGGACCACTTTGCTTGTCCCTGCCCTCTTGAGAGTGAATTTGGAGAGGGATGAATGTCTTTTCGCCTGCTTCTCCTGGGAATAGCCTCAAGAGTTGTTTTGCTTCATGCATCACCTTCTTCTAAGACTCAGCAAAGAGACAAAATACCTATTAAAAAGTCCATGGAGGGGAATGAAGCTCTTTTGTGTAGCGTGATCACATTGTGGCAAACAGTGATCTCCATTTGAGGATGGAGAGTTTAGATGTCCCACCTGGCCAGTCCCCAAGGCAGTACATCACTGTGGGAGTAGGATGAGTGGGAACCCACCTCAGAGGAACCATGTCTTATGGGAGGGGAGCTCTTCATGCCCAGGAGGGGTCCTGCCACCAGTCTTGGTTACTTCTGCAGTTCTCCTGCAGTATCCATCCTGTCAAGCCATTCCCAAGCACCTCAAGCCAAAGGGGCAACGTGTGACACTGATCTACAGGGATGGTGTCACCTTTCCACTGTGGTGAGGCAGCACAGGACCGCAAAGTAAGCCCAGGTCAACCCCAGGGTCTCCAGAGTGCAGACAAGGCTGCAGGAAGTCAGCTATAGGAAATGTCTTATGGGCAGTCCAGATCCCCATCTCAACTGTGTTGCTTCTCCATCATCACACAGCTGCTGGGATTCAAGACTGGCCAAGATCTTACAATACTTTGGTCTTCTCCTTAAGAAGCAACATCCTGGCTAGTGGTGCAGGTCTGCAGCAGTCCTGAGATGGGAGGACAGGTCTGGAGGTCCAGCTGTCTTGAGTTTGTCTTTTGGTGTCTCAAGGTGATTTAAAACTATAACCTTTCGCAATGTGTGTAAAACTCCACCAGCCCAAGAGAGGGAAGGACACATTGAAGCAGGTTTCTTACCTGGTTGGCACTCCCTGGCAGTGGGAGTTGCTGGATTTGGAATCTTCATTAATACCTTTGCTGTACAAGACAATAATAATCATAGAATCATAGAACAGTTTGGCTTGGAAGGGACCTTTAAAGGCCATCTAGTCCAACTCCTACAATAAGCAGGGATATCTTTGCTTAGATGAGGTTGCTCAAAGCCCTGTCCAGCCTGACCTGGAATGTTTGCAGGGATGGGGCATCCGCCACATCTCTGGGCAACTTGGGCCAGTTCCTGTTGTTGGCAGGTGGCCATGGTGGGGAGTTACACCATAGGAAAATAACAAGATTCAGTTCATGCCGTACCAAGTTGGTTTGTTCCCTTTGGCCAGGCCCTTCCAGCACCGGGAGTGATGAGAATATTAATAAGAAATATTTCCCGTTTGCCAAGCGCAGCCTCCATCCTGTTTTGCACCGTGGGTCTCACCCAGCAGTCATGGTGCTTTATCTTCCTGATGAAGTGTTAATTGTGTTTGGAGGATTCTTTCCCCTGTAATTGCAGGATAGGGTGACACAAGATCACAGTCTGTCAAAGAGCTGAATTCAGCTTGTCTGGCAGGTGCTTTCCAAAACCAGCCCCTGGTCGTGCCTCCTCCCCTGCCTTCCAGGGGCTGCAAGCTGCCAACAGCTTCTGTTTGGGGGGAAAAACCTCGCAGAGGGGTCGAGGATGAAAAAGACATGAAGTAATTTATGTTGTAACAGAAGCAGATAAAAAAACACAGAGGAGGAGGTGAGGAAACGGAGATCGACACAACTGAACGGGGAGAAGCCCCAGGAGCCTTGTCTGGGGTCAGCTGTGTGGCTTGTTGGTGAAGCCTTGCATTTGAAACTGCCAATATTAATTAGAAAGGTTGGGATTTCAAATTACATAGGATTTTGAGCAGACGGTGAAACCTTCTTTTCTCACATATATCTACTCAAATCCTCTTTAAGTCATCAGGCTGAGCTTGTCTGCATGTGGCTTGAAATAAGGGGCTGAGGAGCTCTCGGTACTGCTAATGCTGGTATTTAGTAATTCTTGGAATATTGGGGGAGCTCTGGGGGACTAGAAAAGAGCTAATGTGCAAATATTTAAAAAGCAAAACAGAACAACTCAGGTAATTACAGACCTGTCAGTCTGTCATCAATTCTCAGCAAAATAATGGAGTGGCAGATCCAGGCCTCAATTAATAAAGAATTAAGGGAAGGTAATATAATTAATGCCAATCAAAGTGGGCTGATGGAAAACAAATCTTGTCAAACTAACTTGATATCTTTTTTGATGAGATTACAGGTTTGGGTGATAAAGGTAACACTGGTAACACAATATACTTAGATGTCTGCAAGAGTTTTGACTTGGAAGCACAAAGTATAATGAGAAAGTTGAACAATACAAAATCGATGTTACATGAGTTTGGTGGATTGGCCTGTCACTTGGTCTGCCCGGAGTTTGTCCTATATTTTGCCAAAGAAAGCATTAAATAATCGCCAGTGGAGTTTGTAGATGACACAGTCAGTAGGGAAGCGGCAGAAGGTGGAGATGCAAAGCTTTTAGCATGGGCTGGTAAACTGGTCACCAATAGTGAATATCTGTTTGGAGAAACCATGGTTGTCCCATCTGCAGGAGCACAAAATGTCTTTCAAGACGAGGACCCTTCTCCTTAGAGATGTGGCTCTGGAAAAGGGATGTGAGATGTGGGGAACAGCTATGCTCCGAGGTGGGTGCTGGCTTGTGAAGAAGTCCAAAGGGCATCCATAGCAGTGAGCAAGGTGGGAAGCTTGGAGAGAGTGCAGAGGACTGCTCTGCATCTTTGGCCAACACGGGAGGGGTTTGATAATGATCTGCAAGGGCTTTGGTGAAGGAGGTGAGACCCCTTTGGTTTGGCAAGTGATGGGGTGTGGAGCTGCAGGGGCTGGCAGTGGGGGCTTCAGGCTGCACCTCGGGCAGGCTCCAGGGATGGACAATGGGGCGATCGAATGAATCCATCCTCATGGGCAGCTCTTGAACCACACCTGATGGGGAGGGTTCTGAGGAGTGGGCAGCTCCTGCCCTCCTCCGCTGCCTCCTTGCAGCCACCCCCTCTCTGTCCCACTCTGTCCCCTCTGCCTGCAGTTGCCATGTTGTGCCCAGCGGGCTCACAGCGAAGCCTTACATCCTGTGTCACAGCCACCAGGAGAGAAGGAAGAAGGCTCGTGGAATCGAAGGCCCTGGGAAAGCTCTGCCTTCAAATCTGCCCTGGGGCATGCCTGCCTCTCAGAAATACACTGTTGAAATCGTGAATGTGTTTTCTCTCTCCTATGAGGAAAGGCTGAGAGGCCTAGGGCTGTTCAGCCTGGAGAAGAGCGGAGTGAGAGGGGATTTCATCAATGCTGAGCCATATCTAAAAGGGCAGGTGGCAAGAGGATGGAGCCAAACTCTTCTCAGTAGCTTCCAGTGACAGGACAAGGGGCAACAGGTGCAAACTGGAACATGGGAAGTTCCATCTAAACATGAGGAGGAACTTTATTCCTGTGAGGATGGCAGAGCCCTGGAAGAGGCTGCCCAGAGAGGTGGTGGAGTCTCTGTCTCTGGAGACATTCTTGTGGGATCTGCTCTGGGTGGACCTGCTCTGGCAGGGGGTTGGACTAGATGATCTACAGAGGTCACTTCCAGCCCTGCCACTCTGGGATTCTCTTTGCTGCCTGGCTCTGAATTCAGGGATGCTCCTTTGGATCATGTTTGCAAACTTCAGTCTGTAAAACCTTTTTTTCACTTTTTGATGAAAAAACCTGCAAATTCAATATAATTCAAAAAAAAATCCATTGGGAGAATTTCCATGTGCCCCCAAAGTCAGCACCACCAGTTCCCATGGGCTCCCATGCTGCTGCCAGCAAAGCCAACCCATGGCAGCTGGTGGGGTCACAACTCCTCAGGAGCTTGGTCCTTCTGGGGACCAGGAGCATCTGGGCAGCAGGCTTGTCTCTCCTGGGGAGTGACAACTATGGCTCGGCACCCCCCTGCATATAGAAAGCCTCTGCCATATGATAAATGTCCCCCACCCCTACAAAAAAAAATTGCTCCCTTTTTAAATCCTTTCCTAGTGTTCCCCTTGTGTTCATAATAGGATGATCAGTGGAACCCAAGATGTGGCTGTTACTTTAAAGGATAAATTAGTTTGACTCTTAACTCAATAATTAAAACTGTTATGGCTATGAGCCTGCAGGGATAATGTACTATTATTATAGTCATTTGTTTCAATTAAATGCTTACTGATTTTACAATAGCAGCTGGGCACCTGTGTGAGATAGCTATTACTCTGAACAAGACATCTCAAATTCCAGCAGAAATTTGTCACTGCACTAAAGCATTTTACATAGACCATGAAAGTTTATTAGGAGCAGTTACAAATCGGGAAGAGGAGGGGTGGTAATTGGCGATATATTTTCTTATCAGCTTCTCTCTCTCCTGCTCTCTCCCTTTTTTAAGTAAATCATCTCTAAGCATTTCAGCTATGGTGATGCATTTACATTTAAACTTCAATACAGAAAAAGTCTGCTGGGAAAACTTCGCTTCAAAGCTGTTCAGCAGATAATTTCTCTCCCTGGTTGATTTTGATTGTAATGGCTTCTTCTCAGGAGCAAACCTAAGCAGAGGTAGAACTGTGCCACCAATGGACTTTGTGGTCACCCCTAGAATAGCTACTCCCCTCGCCCGGGGAGGAAGACCCCAGCCGGAGAAGGCTTCCCCGTGTGAACTCACCCCAGGAAGGGTGGTGGCCATAGGGTCATGAAATGGTTTGGGTTGGAAGGGGTCATTGAAGCAGGACTTGGTTGGCACTCCCTGGGGGTGGGAGTTACTGTGTTTGAGACCCTCATGGATATCTTTGCTGTGCAACTCTACAAGAATCATATAACCATAGAATGGTTTGGGTTGGAAGGGACCTTTAAAGGTTAATCACCTCATCCAACCCCCCTTCATCTTCAACTAGGTCAGGTTGCTTAGAACCCCATCCAACCTGACCTTAAACGTTTCCAGGGATGAGGCATCTCTAACCTCTCTGGGTAACCTGGGCCAGTGTCCCACCAAGATTATGTTTTGAAACATATCAAGTGGAGCTTCAAGTTTACTGCCCCCCGAAATTCGTATGTAAAAGGCAGCTCTTTCCAGCAATAAGGGTTATAGCAGTAGCCAGCAGAGCTGGAGCTCTGGTCCCAGGTTCAGACAGGGATGGATGCTGTTGTGGAGTGTCCTCTGCTGCAAAATCCTAATTCCAAGCTGAATCCTTGAGGCAGTTCCCTCCCCCGTAAACACCTTCTACCTTCACTTTGCATAGGATTTTCTCCTCCTCCTCCTCCTCTCACTTTTCCTTGGTCTCAGACACACCTTGAAGGTATATCACCATGTTCTGGTGGCAGAAGGTTCTGTGTTGTTCCCTCATGGCATATTTTACCCTTGCCACATCTGCGGCTGGGCTGCAATCCTGGGTGGGATCCCAAGCACTCACAGATGTTACCCATTAGGAAAGGAAGAAATTTGGCTGGAGCTTGCCGTGACAGCGTTGGTGGCTGCACCCCAGCCCCTCAAGATAAAGCGGGATGCATAAAAGATGATGGCCAAGACCAGTGATAGCAGGCAGACAGCGCAGCTCCAGACCAGGAGAATTGTCCCTCTAAAGGTCCCTTCCAACTCAAACTATTCTATGATTCTATGTTCTTCACATGCAGACTGTCCAGGTCCCCAGCCAGCCTCTTCCTAGCGGCATTTTGTCACTCGCACTGGATTACCCTACCCCCCAGAAACAAGGAGCATGAAGCGTGTGCCGTTTGCCAGCCTGTTTGTCTCTCCTTCTTAGGATTAGCTGGAGCGTTTATAGGCTCGATATGCATATTCATTGAAAAATATTGAAATATCGTGGGAGAAAAGAAGCTGTCTTTGAGTTAGTGCAGCCTTTGGGAATCTGCTAAGTAAGATGCACTTAATTACTTTAGCTATGACTACATCACATTTCACTCATGTTTCCTCTGAGATGCAAAACATCTTTTCAGGGGGGCTGCAAACACCTCCTGAGCCCTTTGCAGCACCCAGGGGGGAGCATGTGGGGCTGAATGACAGATTGGACCTGGCTCTCAGAGCCACCCCTCCTGGTGATGGAACTAATCACATTCGGTTATTTAATTACCTGTGTGCTTCTGTTGGGCTCTCTGTGGGGATGCTGAACGCTTGGTGATCGGGCGCAGCCCCAATGAGCTCATGGTAAGGGTTGCATACCATAAGACTGATGTGTCATGGGAGAAGAGGCTGTTTGCTTTTGCAGGGTGGAAAAAAATGGCACTCGTGACCTTCTCTTACTTCGGTTTGCCATCATCACCATTTCATTCATATTTACTTGCCTGATCAGACAGTTCACTGCAGGGAAGCACCTCTGAATCCTGCTCCTGGGTTTCTCTTTCCTCTTGGTGGGGAGTATTAGCTGCAACGAGAAGAGCTACGTGTCAGCAGGGTCTTGCAGCAGAAATCAGGACTAACACCTTCCCCAGCTGGAGTGAAGGCCACTGTCACCCCATTATCATGCTGGGGCTGCACACAAGCCGCTCAGCTTCATTTTCACCCCAAATATTTTATATTTGGAGACCACAAGTAGCTCTTCCAATACTTAACCTCTCTGGTTCTGAGGACACCAGGTGCTGTGGGCAGGGGCTATGGGGAGGTGGCAGCCTGGATCATTTGTTTCAAAACTGTAGGTTGTTTTGGGTTTTTTTTTAGTGGAAATTGAGAGAAATTTAGTGAGTAGCAAAGGATGGGGCCAAATGCTGCTTCTCCAGACATCAGTCAGGAGGCTCACACATGGGAATCGTAGTCACACATGTCCTTCTGCAAAACCTCCTGGCCAAGCTGTGAAGAGATGGGGATGTGGGAGAGGGAATGAGAGGGAGTAAGAACCAGCACCATTCAGTTTACTCAAAGTTTTTGAGTAAAACCACCGATTTTTAATGACAATAAGAAATAGGCAACTGCCTGGGAGGAGGCCTCTGGGACAAGATATCCTGGGGGGTGGGGATGTCCCAAGAAATATGCAATGTCTTTGCTTTTTAAGAGAGGGCTGTGGCTGGGCTGCTGTCAGCAAGAGGCTCCTACATGGATTCTATGAGCCAAGGCTCAGGTTTCTGATTTTTTCCTGCAAATTTTCATAAGCATTTGCAGCATGTGTCCCATATTCATAATTGCACTTCTGGACTTGTTCTGCTCTGCTGCGTAAATAACATGCACTGTAAAGAAAAATGTATGATTACATATTTAATGGATAAACGGAGCCTTTGTGGTCTATTGGCCACATAATAAAAGTTTAAAAAAAATTGTCTTAATACAGTGTTTACCCAAGAGACTGTCACGACTGCAAATGTGAACGAGCTATTTTAAATTTTAAAATTTTTTAAGCCACATTTCATAGCCTTTCCCATTGCTAAAACACCCGTCTTCTAAACTTTTTCTTCATTTAAATTTAAAATAAGGACAATAAATTATTCTTCTCCTTAGCAGCTGGCAGATCTTCTCCGACATGAAAGCAGCTGGATTAAGCTGACAAAAATCCCAGACAAATGTACCTTTTCCACTGGAATTTAGGAAGTGCCTGTTGTCTGTCCCCACCTTCCCTGGCTACAGCGTGTGTGTCCTAGATGGCTTTTTGGCCAGGATTTCCCAGCAGCGGGTGTTCCCTTGCAACTATCGTTCAGCCTGGTCTCTAAGTCAGCCCTGATTAGTCTCCTCAGGCAAGATATTATTTTCTTCCTGTGAGTTAAATCCCCATACTTCGTAATTCATACAGAAAAAGGGCAGATCTAGGAAAATCTGTTCCCCTGACACACACGCCGCTACCGATGGAGAATCCAAAAGAGAGCAGAACATGCTGCTGGGTGTCGCGTAAAGCTCTTGATTCCTGACCTGCAGGAGTAAATCTGGTTTTGTGTTCGGATTTATTTCCTCGGAAGCCTTCCAAGCCCTTGCAGGTCTTCCCTAGGTTTCTTTCTGTATGTGCTGCTAACAGAGTTGGCAAGTGTCCCCTGGTAATAAGAGGTTGCACCTCAGTGGGCTTATCGGAAATGAAGATTGTTAATAAATAAAGCTCATATTAACATTAATCAGATTAATATAGAAGGGGAAAATGTTTCAGTCAGGGCTTGCTCGCCCTCCCATCAGCTTCCTCCGTGGCTGGATGAGGCTGAGCCCTGCTGTGGGGAAGTGACCAGGCAGGAATTGATCTTGGAGTGAAAATGGTGTTTTCAGGGAAAATGGTACAAACTGGAAATGGGGTCTTGGCTCAGACAACAGCAGGGCAACCCCAAAACCTTCCATGCACCTACAGCACAGTCAGGTTTGTTCTCTTCTCGTCTGGTCTCATCTCGTCTCGTCTCGTCTCGTCTCGTCTCATCTCATCTCATCTCATCTCATCTCATCATCTTCCCTCCATGGCCAGGGCAGGGGGTTGTTGCTGCTCCTGCCTGACTTGACCACTTGAACTTGGGTTTATGCCATGACACAGGGGGATATAAGCTCCATCAGATATTTTTTTTTTTACTAAGGTAGCATTCAACATTTCTGTTACATATATATATATATATATATTTGTTTCTTTTTTCTTTCAAATCTTTCCAGGCTGTTGGCTCAGCAGCTTCAGGAGGCAGCACTGGTGCCGATGGCCTGTGCCATCTCCGTGCGTCCCTGCAGCCCTGTGGGATTAGTCCCCTTTCAGTCCCATCAGATGTCCCCTCGCTCTTATCTTATGAGAACAGATAAATAGGTGTTAGGAAACTCTTTATTTTGAAGAACAACTCTATCAGGTACCCACCTCTCTCATCTCACGCTTCTACATCATCATCTCATACGTCCCTTCCCTCACTGGGTGATCTGCACAGGCAACCAGTAATACTCTTTGCCCTTGTCCGAACTTTTCTTTTTCTTTCTGCTACATTCATTTCGAGTGAGATTGCAACCGTTTACAGTATTTAAAATCAGAAGAGTTGTCTCATCAATATTGTAATCAAAATATAAGGGTGGGTGTCAAGGGGATGGGGGTCAGACTCATCTCAGTGGTGCCCAGTGACAGGGCAAGGGGCAACAGGCACAAACTGTAACAGAGGAAATTCCATCTTAACATGAGGAAAAACTTCTTTACTTTGAGGGTGGCAGAGCCCTGGAGGTGGTGGAGTTTCCTTCTCTGGAGACATTCCAAACCCACCTGGACACATTCCTGTGCAACCTGCTCTGGGTAACCCTGCTCTGGGTAATCCTGCTCTGGCAGAGGATTGGACGGCATGGTCTCCAGAGGCCCCTTCCAATGACTGCCAGTCTGTGATTCTATGATTCTGTTTGTAGAATGAGAAGGAGCTGTAATGAGGTGATGGTCACCAGCAGACCTTGCCCCTACATATTGGGGTCCATCTCAGGCCATGCCCTGGTGCTTGCTGCCTCTGGGGCTCAGGGACATAGAACCCTCTGGTTTGATGGTGGTGTCACAGCTTTGGACAGACCAACATGGTGGTAGTAGGGACCTGGGGCTTCCACTGATGCTTTTGTGCTTGCTAGGTTTAACCCTATTAGCACTAATGACCAACATCCATACAGATGATGCAGAAGGTTTGTTTGTGGCACCTTCATAAATTCAGACAAGCAGCTATATTTTCATCTCTGCAGTTACTAAATGCCAACACCAACTATGGCTCAGAAAGAGCATATTTGGGATCTACAGCCTCTAGGGCTGCATCACTGAGGTACCAGGGCTGGTCTATCAGCCCTGGGTCCCAAATACACTGGCATGACATGTGCCAGTGCTCAGCGATGGCCTCATGAGTGCAGATCAAGGCTTGCCCCTAGAAATGCCCAGGACAGTGGAACACCCTCCCTTCTCCCAGTTGTTTGGCCAAAACCTGCTCATTTCTGAACTTTTCTTTCAGCCCCCTGGTAGGTACCAGACACCATTAGTTGCTGAGGCAGGCAGGGGCACCTCCTGGACACACAGATGTTTGTACAAAGAGAACTTAGCACCTCTGTGGGCAGGGAGATGGCAGGAACAGAGACCCAGGCAGGTGCATGGTGCTCGTTTCTTGCTCCTGGTTCATTTGGAAGGGGGCACTGGGAGGACTTTTTAACAGCCTTGTAGAATAATTTTAAATCAGTCAATAAAGAATTCATCGTAAAGTGATTTGATAAATAAATACATAACTTTTTTTAACTACAAAGTGATATTCTCCTAACTCAGATCCAGGAGATGGTCCACTCGGACGCCACATCCTATGAGTCCAACCGTCAAGTGCCCCTGATCAATCGTCCCGGGATGTTAGCCGGCCCCATGAGCGCTCTCAGCCAGTCACAGCTGATTTCTCAGATGGGGATGCGGAGCGGTGTTACCCACGGTTCCCCCTCGCCCCCGGGAAGTAAGTCTGCTACACCATCTCCCTCCAGTTCTACTCAGGAAGAGGAGACAGAGTCACATTATAAGGTACGTGCAGTCATGCCTGTGTTAACAGACAGAGAGAAAATGGCAGATAATGTTTTCCAGTGAGGGATAAATTGCACTAAATGAGAGCACAGACTATTGGTCTTCTTTTTTTTTTAAATATATGTGCAATGGGAGACTTTCCCAAGGATGGAGAGATCATTTCCAGCCTAGGGTGAGGCCCAGCATGGCACACACTCTTGGGTTGTGCATGGAAAAAGTTTGGCAATGAGAGCTGTTTTTTTTCTCTCCATGGTTTCCCAGGTCCATCAAGCTGCAAAGCTTCCTCCACTGAAGGTTTTGGTGAGCAAAGTGGGTTCAGGGCTAAAGTTCTGCAAATGCTTGGGTGCCAAAATAGATTTCTGGTGGTGGGTAGAGGAAAGTAAAACCAGGAAGGACTGTAACACAGGGTGGGATTTCACTGAGCTCACTGGGCATGGCTTGCTAAGGAAATCAAAAGAGAAAGAGTCTTTTGCCTTTTAGTTTGCCCAGGCAGTGTGTTAGGTAGTCAGTGATGTCTTAGTAGCACAGAGTCAGCCTCTAGAGACAGCACAACTGCTGGTGAGCATGACGTTCAGAAACCCAAGGATTTCCTAGGGTTTTGGGGACATCTGGGTTGTTGCCCATCTTTCTCAAAATGCCTAGGCAAAGCAAACAAGACACGCTGTGTTCTGTGGATCTTCCCTCTGTTATCTACTGAGGACAAATTGCAGCAATTACAATGTTGCTACCTCAAAGCTCGATGGGTCTCTGTGCCTGCACGTCAAACACTGGGTTCCCTGGGGGACTTTGATTAAAGCCTTTTGTGGAAGACCTTCTCCTGGAAGGTGCTGATCCAAAGATGACAGCAGAAGCGCTGGTATTGTAACCTTGTCCCCTAAAAAACAGGATTTGCATGTATAATCAGAGCAGCAAACAGTGCGGAGACCAGAAAATGAGGAAAATGATAGCACTAAGCCTTTCCTTGGAAAGGTCTTTTCCAACCTAAATGATTCTATGGTTCCATGAAATCTAGGGAACTGTATTCCCATCAGTCCATTAGTTTTTCATCTGCTGGCAGCTTTGACTTCATACTAGGTTTGAAAGCAGAGTGCACACATGGATGTGAAAACTGAGCCTCAGTGGAATAAGACTGGAAAAAGAAGGGATACACATGACTGGGAGGTGGGGTTTCTCAAACTCTGTGATTCCACATTTGGGCGACACTGTAGGATGGGTTGTGCTGCTGGACCCCACTATCTCCCACCTCCCAGAGCTCACGTCACACAGCTCCAGGCAATTAACTGGGAGCTGAAATCTTCCAGATCAACAAAAAATGAGTTGCAGCTTACAGACCATATACTCTCACTCTGCCTCTTTCAGCATCACCCAGCTTTTCTCCTGGCCAGACAGGGCCACAGGAGTCAGTGGGAAGGACTCAGCTTTGGGGTTGGATCTTCTCATTGAGCCAGTGATGCCTGTGGGGGTAGGAATAATTTGGCATCCAATGCCCAAATTATGACAACTTGCAAAGATTAGAACTTCTCCTAATCCTAAAGGCATTCCCCCTCATTTTTCTGCCCCGCAAACTACCCAGCAAGGCAGGTGGGACAAGAGAGGTGTATTTGGTGGAGGAAGGAGATCATAAGTGTAAAGAAAGCAGCAGAACTCCACTGTGGCCTGCAGGTTTCTGTTTGCTTTCTCTATTTGCACAGGTACTGCTGACCCATCGGTCATTTCTTGTGTGGCCATTAAGGGCCTTTCTGCAACAAGTCATCAAAGCAATATCTAACACACAGAAATTAATCCTGTCATTGAGAAGGTCACACGGTAAAGAAAAGGGTCTGGTGGCAGCAGGTGGTTCAGGTCCTGTAGGTCCTCAGAGTCAGGGAGCTTGTGATTTCAGGAGGTCTCCCAGCCTCCCAGCTGATGCACTTACTTGCTTCAGAGGAGTTGTAGCTATGCATGGGAAGGAGAGGTAGTTGTAGCCCAGATTCCAGTTGGATTAGCCATCTTTCTCCATTGTTATTAAAATCCTGGTATCCATGAGGTTCCTGCTCTTCATAGGTTCAACATCTAAGAAGGCACCAAGCCGCCAGTTTATAGGATCATATCTGTCAACAGTGAGTCACCCCAGTCCATATCTGGTGTTAAACATACCTTCTGCTGCCTCTCCAGAGGGGGGCCATGAGCTGGTGGCCATGAGCTTCATTCCACTGGACAAGCCTTCACAGCCGCTTCGCCCATGACTCAGCCCTTGGGGGATGCTGTTTCCCCTGGGGCAGTGAGGTGCTAGCTCACCAGGACTTGTCCTTAGCCATGAACGTGCCTTTGGTGGTTCAAGCATCTTCTGCCATTGCCTCTCACCTGGTGAACCCCAGCAAAACCAGGCAAAGTCTTGATCTGCTCTGCTCCCTCCTGGCAGCGTCTGTTTTCCATAAATATCATTTTCTCCTCGGTGCTGTCTGAGCAGGACCGACAGTAAAACCATCATCGTGGCCGTGGTTGGATGGCGCCTGTTGACGGCTCCTTCGCTTGGTCAACGGCTGCGAGGAGAGCAGGTCCCCCCTCGCGGCACTTAAGTGAATCAACCAGGATTACAGTTAGTTAAATTACCATCTCACTTGCTAATGGGCTGAAGCCCTGTCATGCTTGATTTTTTTTCTCCTAATAAGCGGCCTTTCACCTCCCAGCCTCCCATTCAAGCCCAATTGGGCAATTTTAAATTAAATGCAGTTTAGTTGGGTTATTTTGGTTTCTCTGCTCATTCACTAATGGTCACTGTCTGTTTGACAAATGTCACTGTGCTGATACTGAATGTAATGACCGGTCAAGAGCTGCTGAGCAGACAACGGGAGCTGCTGCCCTTTCCTCCCCGTGCCTGGCCTGAGCCAGCTGAAGCAAAGTCTCTTCCGTCCCGGCATTTCCAAACACACAATCAAATCAGCAAATCCATCAGGAGCAAAAAGGCCTTTTCTTCCCAGCACTCACTGGGAGGCTCTCTCAAAGGCTTGGTGTTTAGACCTGTGTAAATCATGTTTCTTTAATTATTATTTTTTTAGACCTCTAAGAGACAAACTGGGGAACTTTCTAAGTGGCATAATTAGTCTGGGCACCTGGTAGAGCAGGTGGTATAATTAGCCCCTGGTAGAGCTTGGGCTGCCAAAGTCAGATAGAGGCTGAGTGCTCGGTGCCTGGGTATGATGAGTCTGCAGGAGGAGGTGCTGGTACCCTGTTTGCCCCCCCTGGGATCAGGCTGGAGCAGCCAGCTGGGAGCAAGTGGTATTATTCTCTGCCATGTTTAACCTCTGGTGTATTTAGTTTTTTCCTCCACGATAAAATAAGGATAATGGTTCTTCCCTGTAGTGCAAGCTCTCACTGACCACAGTTAATGCCTTGAGAGCTTTGATCTATGTCCATGTGCTTTCCAGGGGTCTTCTCCTTGGCACGCCATCACACAGAGGCTTCTGCAGTCCCATGTATTCCACACGCTGCCCAGGGCTCAGCCATAGACTCTTCTTTCTGTGCTGCCAGGCTGGAGGTTCTCAGCCTTGAGAAGAGAAGGCTCTGGGGAGACCTTACAACGGCCTATCAATATCTGAAGGAGCTACAGAAGAGCTGGAGAGGACTCTTTACCAGGAAGTGCAGTGACAGGACAAGGGCCAACAGTTTTAAATTGGAAGAGGGGAGGTTTAGATTAGACACCAGAAAGAAATTCTTTACAGTGAGGGTGGTGAGACACTGGAACAGGACTTGATAAATTTGATAAATCAGCATAATACCTGGCACAGTAATTGCTGTAGATGTTATTCCTAGTGGGGTTACTTTATTACACTGCAAGCACATTAGAGAACTTTCTGTTGCTCTGCCATTACTATCTGTGGGGACAGAATGTCAAATAACAGAGAACTTACTGGGAGGGTATTTTTGCAGCTGATGCTGGTGAGCTGATTTGCAGGTGTTTGTGCAGCTGAATGACTTGGAAGAAGAGTGGTCTGACATAGAGCAAGTCCATGGTGAAGG